>FXXK01001839.1:13512-55826 GCA_900184695.1 Betula pendula
AGCTCCATTAATTACTCACACATTTTCATTTATACTTTCAAATTTTAAAAGTAATATCGAAGCCTCATATTACCACTGCATCAAATTAGACACTCCATTAGTATTTATTGTCAAAATAAATGGAAAAGAGGTTGCATGCACCACAAGCAAGCTCTTTAGTGTTTTTTTTCCCCCCCTCAAAATACCCTTAAAGTGATTAAAAAAATTAAGAAATAACCATATATATATATATAGAGTCTATGATGATGGTTTCGAGTACACCTTTTGATTTTGGGGGGTGGCCGACGCAACCCCCATTTTCATTTTTGAGGGATTAGGGTTGTTTTTTTTTTTTTCCTTTAATAATATTAAGCACATTTTGGTAAAAAGAATTTAAAAATAGTCACGTGCAACGCAAGTGACTATTTTTTCATTTATTTTAACACCAATTTTTAATGAAGTGTCTAATTTGACATGTGGTAGTAGTATGGAAGTTCTAATGTCACTTTTAAAGATTTTGAGGCGTAAATAAAAATATTGCAATAGATTTTTTATGATAATCAGTCATCTTGATTTCATTCAATAATCATGAAAACAAAACAAATTGCTATACCAAAATAACATTACTAATACAACTTTAAATTTATTCCAACCAAATATAGTTCATAACGTGTTTAACTATAACATTGACTAAGCAATGAGCCGCATAATAATTTTCTCAAGAAGAGTGTATGATCTACCAAGATAGAGAATTAATAATCAAAGGGGCGTATGCAACTATCTATCCATATTTACTGAGACTTTGACCTATAAAGTTTAGGGCATTTACTACCTGAAGTGTATGTCCTTCCAAAATAATATTATGTAACTCAAACTCTGTGCTAAATTCAACCGCCTGAAAAATTGTCAGAGTCTCCGCTATAACTGATTCTAAATTTTTTATTTTAGTCCAATTTCTAGCTATTATTACCAAATCATTGTAATCCCTCGCAATGATTCACATTTCCAAAAGTCAATTTGCTTTGTTCACAGCTGTATCCCAAAACCATTGCAGTAGTTGAAGAGATTAAAGTGAATTTTTTCCTTCATTTTAATAAATGGGTTAAATACAGTTTACCCTCTAAAGTATACCAACTTTTTCAATTCGGCCACCGAAGTTTAAAAACAAACAATGTATCCTTATAAAGTTTTAAAATTTTTCAATGTTACCACTTCATCACTTTGAGCTGTTTTCTCTGACAGTATTAGGGTCATTTGGTCTTTTTCAATTTTTTTTTTAAAAAAAAATAGTAAATGAAAAAAACAAACAAGGAATTTGGGGAGGCCATAGCCACCCCATTGGCCATATGAGGATGGTTGGCCACCCCTATTTTGGCCAAGGGGGTGGCCGAACCACCCCCATTTGGCCGGAATGGGGGTGGCGAGCCACCCCCATGGCCCATGGGGGTGGCCGGCCACCTCTAAATGGCTAATGGCCACCCCAAATTTTATTTTATTTTAATTTTAATTTAATCAGTGGTATTTTGGACATTTTCACTCCAAAAAAACTCCATGTGCCGCGCACGTGATCTAATTCCATTAAAGAAGACGGAGTGGTCAAATTAAAATATCTTAAAACTTTGTAGAAATACATTGTCAATTTTTAAACTTTGATAACCAAATTAAAAAAAAAAAATGAGCGTATCTAAAGGATAAATTGTATTTAACCCTTAATAAATAAACTACCCAAAAATGGCCCCACTCAGTGGGCATCAAGAAGGCAAAACATGTACTTTTGCATACGGTGGATTCTGAGGAATGCCAAAATTTGAGCAGAATTCATTACGAGCCATGTGGCCGGATGGCGTCAGTTAATTTTGTTTTTGCGCAAATTAATGAGCATGTCATCACAAAATCATAAACGTGTCTCGTTTCAACGACCGTAAATTATCAAATTTTACACCTACTCCTTAAATCCTACTAAATAAATTATAACTTAGAAATTAAAATCTAGTCCCACCTAAATTAATTAACAAGCTACTGCTCAAAAAACATGTGCATAGCACAAATTCTGAATTCCTTCCTCGTATAGTAAGAAACTCCACGGGATGTTCCAGTCTCAGAAACACCTTTTTTGTTACCACATTACACCCCAACCATACACAGAACCACCATCCCATTGCCACCGAGCGACGTTTCTCTGCAACTTGCTTTCTGGGGCGTTTTCACAATGGATTTTTCATGGTTGATGGACTTTTCCAAGGGCATGGTGAAGCCGGTGGCTGCCACCGCGGTGGTGCTCTTGGCCGTGCTCCTGTCGTACTGGCAGAGGTTGGGTTTGGGAACAGAGATGGTTTACTCGATTCTCAGGGCCTTTCTTCAGCTGTCTGTTATTGGGTTTGTTCTGCAATTCATTTTCAGTCAGGAGAATATTGGGTGGATCATTCTGGCGTACCTTTTCATGGTAATTCGTCTTTCTTCTACACTTTTTTGTTTTCTTTATAATTAAATAATCACGTTCATTTTAGCACCTGTGTTTGGTTTTTGAGAATGATTGCTTGATTTCTATCTAGAACGAATTCTTTTTATCTTATAAATCCTCTAAAAGAGAGTTTTAAAGAACTAGAAAAAGGATATCTGGGGGGTGCTGAAATCATTTTCCCATCCTTACAGATTGGTTTTGGCAGAGGTTTGATTGGTTGAAATAAAAGTTTGTGCCCACCATTTCCTGTGGGTTTTTCTTATTATTAATTTCCCACCTAGTCAAATGTTGAATTCTGAAAGTTGCCAAGTTGTAGCCGGATATGAACGGGTCCTATTCTATTGTTGTTCTGTTTTGTTTTTGTTTTCCTGATAGTTGTTTGCTCAATTTCCACAAATTCACTTATTGATTCATATACTATTCTTGGATTCTTTGCTGAAAATATTGTTAAAATCTTAATCTGGAGATCTTTCTGTCCTTATGTGGATAACGCTCACACCCATTAAAGTGGATTATTCACCTAACATTTGTTTTCTTCCTTGCCGTGTAATTTTGGTTGGGGTTGTCCTGATCTGATGATTGAATCCCAACGAATCACAGTGAACTGGACGATTTCACACACAACAAAATGCAATCAGAATGCCAGATCAAATTCTAGGGAGTCAGAACAATTAAATTCAAGTATTTATAAAGGGCCAAACTTAATTCGGCTTCAATTTATCTCATATAATGTGTCACTAATTTATGATATATAATAGAGGACTAGTTTGGGGGAAGGGAGGAGATAAAGTGTACTTCACCCATATTATCTTACTTCTAGAATAAATGGGTCAACTCAATCCAAAAGTTTAAGCTACTACTCACCTTGTCGAACCATCGGAGCTGGTACTACTGTTGAGGAGATTTACTCGTTGGGGACGCTCAACCCAAATGCTTAAGCTAATAGATTTAGACCCAATTTTCTTATGATGTGTTTCTAATGTGGGACTTAATTGCTTTTCACTCCGGTTGCCACTGATTTCTCCATTGCTTTTCACTCAAAATTCATTGTTAGTGATTGTGTTGTTCTCTTTGCAGGTCTCTGTTGCGGGTTACACAGCCGGTCAGCGAGCTAAACATGTCCCTCGAGGGAAGTATGTCGCCGGAGCTTCGATTCTGGCTGGAACTGCAGTGACTATGTTCCTGCTGGTTGCACTAAATGTATTTCCTTTCACTCCACGATACATCATCCCTGTCGCAGGTATGATGGTTGGGAATGCAATGACAGTTACAGGGGTAACCATGAAAAGACTTAGAGATGATATCAGAACACAAATGAACCTGGTACGTCACCGGCTCATATTTTCTCACTTTCTTTTCTTGTTAAGAGGCATAATATACTCATTTGAATTGTTGTGTGTTTTTTGCAGGTGGAGACAGCATTGGCTCTGGGTGCAACACCGCGTCAAGCAACATTACAGCAAGTAAAAAGGGCTCTGGTTATTTCACTCTCTCCAGTCCTAGACAATGCCAAAACCGTGGGTCTAATCTCACTTCCAGGTGCAATGACTGGACTTATAATGGGAGGAGCTTCCCCTCTGGAGGCTATTCAGCTGCAGATTGTGGTGATGAACATGCTTATTGGTGCATCAACCATTAGCAGCATCATGTCTACATACCTTTGTTGGCCTGCCTTCTTCACCAACGCTTTCCAGTTAGAAGCCAAGGTCTTCTCTGCCGAATGAGTTTTGTATAGGTTCTTTTCTCTCAATGTTCTGCGCCAGCACCCTTTAGATTGAAACACAAATTTTGTGTTAATGAATTGCGGGAGGAGCAGCATCGACCACTGAGGCTTCTACTAGCTAGGATCCATCAAATATGATTAAGTGTATGATATGTTTTAAGTTGCTCTGTTTTTCGATGATTATTTTTCCATGAATGTTCAGATGTAAAAATTTTGTTTAGCACTTTTCCGGGCTGAATTGCAGGGTGAAAGTCCTTGGCACCATCTGTTAAAATTTTTGTTTTCTGTTTCGTGTTTTCTCTTCTCAAAACTAAAATATTAACAAACCACTCAAATGCAAAACATTTCAAAAAACATAAATACATTTTTCACGTTTATGTCACTGTTTTAAACCAAAAACAAAAAAACACTCTTCAAAACAGATTAGCAAACATAACCAACACGCTCAAAGTTGCATATTTAGATCCATTACTAGCTGGCATGTGTTAGAGCTATTCAAGATAGCAATGACAGAAACGTGAGGAACACAACAGCAGCGAGTAAATAAGGTGCAGCAGCAATAATGCTGGACAAGAGGGTATCTTTTCTATCATGCTTTGGTTGACTCTCCAATAAAAGGAGGAAACAGTAAACAGACTTTTGGAATTATTTGCATGTGCCCTCTTTGAACAATTGGGAAGAGAATATACTCACTTTCAATTCAACACAATTTTGTCTGATGCTCTTGTATTGGAATTTTGTTCTGTTTCTATACTCCATTCTCCAGAAATGGCCATCTTGCAAAAGATTCCAAGTGGTAAAGGTGCATAGTTCTTGATGCAATTGGTTGATGGCAGGACGGCAGAACCAGGCATTAGCTTGGGGCTTCAGCCCAGTAAAATTTTAGAAATTTCCTTAAAATATATAATTTCTATAAAGTGGACTCTCAAAAATTAAAATTTCCCACAAAAAAAATATTCTATCCCCAAGTTATTGGAATACATGTTTCTTTCTCTTCCCCTGCTTTGTCAACGGGCAGATAAGGTATATTAAGATTTTATTTACATGATCTCATTCTCCTCCCCCAGTTCCCTTCGCTTGAGCTCCTGTAAAAAAAATTATCCTAAACATCATTTTCCCCTGATTCAACCGGGGACAACCACAAGTGATCCCTATATTAAACCTGAACAACTACATTTCATCCCCATATAAAACATACGTGATACTCAGATTCAAACTGAACCGGAACTAGCTGCCCAAACCCCTGGAAAGTTTCTAGTTGATCATCTCAATCGTTAAAGTATCGATTAAATGGTGATTTAACATCGACCTTCACACATGATACAATATTCAAATTTCGGCCTACCTCAATGCCAGAGATGGATGGAATATGAAAAACGAGCATTTTTCTTTTCAAAAAAAAAAAAAAAGCAAAAACATTAACAAACAATTCATGGTTTAATTAATGAACTCAATTTAAGAAATGGGAAATTAATCATTAGCCTTATAAGAAGGAATCAGTAAACCAAAGGCTGCGCTGCTGTCTTGGTTTTTATATTACATATGAAAAATAAAAGGCTGGAAATTATATAACACCATAATTTGCCCACCCAACCCATATACTTTGTTTTGACTCGTAAAAAATCCATTAATCTTGACCAGGCATTGGAGCTGTTCCAAATGGGTTCTCGTTAATGTAATTCCCAGGCGGATCATACACGCAAATAACAAACAAACCTCCGTTCAAGCACTTCTTGCGCGCGCATCCAATTCGCGACGAGTCCCTCCACACAATCTGCGTGTAGTGCCCGCACATTTGGCCATGAGTGCACTGGTTCGTGTGTGGATCATAAAACTTGTTCTCCCTAACCCACGACTGCACCGCCTCCGTCGCCGTCCAGTGGTCGTACTTTCCCCAGAAGATGTTCTCCCCGTACGGGCCGTAGGAGTGGATCATCCGGCAGTCCAGGGCCCGCTTGTTGGCCCAGCGGCGCGCGTAGCGAGCAAGCTTTCTGCTCCATTTCAGGATCGGCTCGTTGAAATGACGCCTCACCCTGTTGTGGGCGTGGAGGAACTCCCGCCGTACCGAGAGGCGTTTCTTCTGCTCTAGGAAGCGGGGGTTGGGTGTTGTTATGTTGGTATTGACAGGTTCAGCACTGAATCCGGCCAATCGGCGCCCGAATCTCTTAGTTTCAAGTTGTTGGGTGTCGGGTTTCTTCCAATGCGGACGTTGTTGCGCCGAGGCGGCCAGGAAGAGAAGGGAGGTGGAGAAAATTACGGCGAGGAGGACTCGTGCTTCCGGCATTGGTGTCGTTTTTTCTTTGTTGGTTTCTTTTTTTCTGTTCGTGTTCTTGCCTTGCTTTTGGCTGCTCTCATCATCCGAGAGCAGCGGCAAGGAGCTAGGGGATTACGAAGGAAAAGGTCTTTTATTTTTATTTAGCCTCTAAAATTCCCCTATTATTCAACAAAATCTACAATCTTGCCATACCCAATCCTGCCTCTTTTTTATTTTTAGTAGATACTTCATTCGCTGTAATGCATGGACATTTCTGTAATTTTGCCCGAGAAGGAATAAAAAGGGGTAATGGCTAAATTTGAAGTTGCTTTAAAAGGAGTCAAAGACATGAACAGCCCAGCCCGCCTAATTTTTTTCGCGGGAAGACCACTCGGAAGGGTGCCGCGGTTTTTGGTCGTCCACAGGTAATTAAACAGTCAAAGATGTGAGGATCATAACAGCAATAGTAATAGTAAGAATCGTAACTCACAAAAAAATAAATAAATAAATAAAAAAAACAAATAGTAAGAATCGTAACAAAAATGATAGGGGATTATATTGGGGATCATATTACTAAATATACCAAAGTAAACTCATTTAATAACATCTTTATGTTCTCTTCTTCTAACTAATTTTTAAGTGAAAGGTGAAAACCATTTAAACTAAATATGTCTTTTCATAAATGTGTCAATTGTGTTATTCTACTTTATTTTTCTTGTAGTATAATATTAAGAGGGTCGGTTCATCTACTAGGCGAGTTAGGCCTCTGCCTAATGCCCACGGTGGAATAAGGCTCCACAATTAGTAGTAATATTGGTAATATATGTAGGTCCTATAGTTTTAATGTGAATTTGCACATCTCTTGATACAAAGATAAATAAGAGATGTGGAAAAGAATGAAAACAAACACTTCTTTTCGTAGAAACAAATAGTTTGATGAGAATATGAATGATGAGATAACACAATCTACTTCAAAATATTTTGGATTTGATTATTTCTTATATAGTAGATTAAAATATTTCTTCAATTTAGAGTAGCCTACAAAAATATTTTTTTTTAGTTTTTTAATTTAATTTCAATAAATTAAAATAAGACGAAAGTTTTCAAAAAATAAAAATTGTCTTAATCTTGAAAGTTTTCTCAAACATGATATTTATGGTTTAGATTTATTTTCAAAACTAAAAGTTTTAAAAGAAGTTTTACAAAATATAATAAAGTACCTAATTGACGTACTAATTATATAAAAAGACTAGATACTTTTCCAAATGTATCTCATACATAATTTTATTGACAATACTTGCAAAATAATTTTTTCAAAATTAAAATTGATAAAATTCTACTTAAAACCAACAATGTTACGGATTAGGTAGATTAACCATATTATTAATTGAAAATAAGATGTAAGAAAAACTTGATATAAAACCTAGTAATTTTGCATCTCAAAAAGTGAGAAGAATGATTTTTTTTATATTAAAAATATGATATAGAAATCAAAATGAATATTATATAATTAATATTTAAATGTAAAAAAATGTTTCATTTAAATTTGTCACATTAAACCTTGAAATCTATATACCCATCCTGGAATATTAAGACTACAAAATGGAGTAATCTTTTCTCCCTTAATTATTTGTTCATATCCTACAAACATTATTGATACTTTATTTATTTATTTTTTTTGAAATAAGTATTCAAATTCCATTCAATAATCAATAAAATAAAGCAGATTACTTTAACAAAGCAACATTACGAATACAATTTTGAATTTCTTCTAGTTAAGTTTTATCTATAACTTGTTTAAGCGCAACCTTAACTAAACCATGTGCCACATAATTTGCATCTTGATTAGTGTGTACTACATGCCAACTTGATAGTGACACTATGATTGTCTGTATGTGTTCCACTAGTTGTCCAAATTTGTTAAGAATTTGACTTGTAAAATTCATTACATTTATCACTTGAAGTGCATTTCCTTCCAAAATGATATGTTGAAGCCCCAAATTTTTACTAAACATAGCTGAATGGGATGCTGCCATGGCCTCCACTGCAATTGATTCTAAATTTCGCATTTTAGTCAAGCTTCTTGCTGCAATCATGTGCCTCTCCACATCCTGAACAATGAGCCCTATACCCATACGCTCATTAACTGTATCCACTACAACATCTCAATTCACCTTATATTTGCCTTTAGGAGGAGGTATTCACAATGAATTGTTCCCATCAATCACCACCTTATCAATGTCTGTTTCTTTCAAATTCGCCCTTTTATACTCATTAGCAGACTTGATTGCCCCCCACACAAGAGTATTAGGATGGGTGAAAACTCTACCGTGAACCATTGTATTTCTTCTAAACCAGATCTTCCTGGATATTCCACGAATAATTTGAACTCCTCCTTATCACACTTGTGGAACATCTCCTCTACTATCTGTATAAAGTTAGATTCACATGAATTACTCTTTTGAAATTTCTTCCTACCAACATCCCATACATTCATCGCCGATAGGTAGCTCCATAAAATGTGGATCTTTTTTTTTTGTTTTCAAGTTCGCAAATGAGACAAGTATAGTCCTTTACTATACCTTTTCTCAACAGATTATCTTTTGTTGGTAATAAATTTTTGCAGGCTCTTTACAAGAACATCTTCACCGCATTAAGAGCATTCATTTTCCAAATAATACACCAAATATTGATTCCACTAGACCAAGTTGAGCTTTCCCCCCTTAAAAGAGTCTTTTTCTGTTATTTTTCATATGATAAGCATTACGAACAAAAAATTCACAGAAAATTTCCCTATTTTTGTACCTATCCAAATTAATACGTCTTGATGATACTTTGGTTTGACAAGAAAGCAAATAGTTAAATCGAGAGAAAAAAAAAAATAGAGGCAATATTGCTATAGGACTAAGATTCCCAACAATTGAACATTCTTGTTAATTATTCCTCTTGCTTATTTTTTAGTGGGGCTATGTAAGAGGAGCTCTCCGCCTAAATAGAGGGCCCATCCAAAAGACCATCTTGCTCGACATGACTCACTCTCACAATTCTCTAAGAGCATTAGCAGCAGCTTCCCTTAAACTTTTCTTTAATGTAGGGAACAAAACTATTTTTTAGTTCTCTATTTAAATGCACTCTACAGCAGCTTCCCTTCATCTTTCCATATTTGAATTAAATACTATTTAAATTAAATGCTAGAAGAAAGAGAGAGGAAAGAAAAATTATTTAAATATTGTTTTAAACAAATAGTAGTGGAGCGATAAAGTTTTTTATATTAAAATAATGCTAAGGGAACCATTTTTTGTTCCCTAGATAAAGGGAACCAAAATTGGTTCTCTTGGTGTTTCTATAGTTTAGGAAACACTTAGGGAAGCTGCTGCAGAAACTTTTTTGTGTTTTTTTAACAGTTTTTCCTACACCAGATAAGGGAATGAGGTTTAAGGGAAACTGTTGCTAATGCTCTTACAAATTTTTCCTTCTCTCTCCTTTTCTTAGATTGAGATTCATATCAATTAATTGCCTAAATTGTTGACAATTTGAGTAGTTAATTGAAGAGAACTCATATTGAGTTTACATGTTCAAATGAATTTTAGATTGTCCAATTAGTTATTTGAATAGGTGAATTCTATATAGACTCTTTTAATTTGACTAGCTAATTGCCGGGGATCGCAAATCTGGTCTTTGACAAGATTGCTGTTAGTCCACACGTTAATGGTCCAGATGCACGGAGCACATACACACGAGGAGTTGAGGACGATGATACCAAAGCTTTCCCTCTTCAACTGCCAATGGGTCCCAACTTCCTGACCCGGGATGGTTCCGAACCGGTCCGGGACAGCACGTTGACTCCAGACTCCAGAGTACACAGTGCTCTTCCCACTCGTCCAGAACACCATCCAAATCAAGCCACGCAGCCACTTAGATTGTGGCCCAACCCACGTGGCAAAATCCCACAGTGTTGCGCAATGCGCATCCCGCGTAGTGTAGACGCCACCCCCGTAAAATAACGCGCAGCGCGAATCGGTCAGCTCTGTTTCTCTCTCTCGCACGCAAACGGAAAATTCTGGAAGCCGCCATAACCATTGCTCTGTCTCGCCGATACGCCACCGTCTTTGAAACAGGGGAAGAAGAGCTCGTCGCCTATTTCTGTGATCAATCCGAGTGCTTTTCGGATTCCGAAGAATTAAACCACTCAGTCAAATCAAGAACAAACTAATCTCGCTATGTCAATTCGGTACCTGCCGATTTCTAGGGTTTGTTCTATTTTTCTCGTCTGCTCCGTCTTCCTCAGCTGCTTTCCAGGTAAAACTTTCTCGGTAAACAAACTGAGAGCTAATTAATATTAGTTATTGAATTTACAAGATAAGATATAGTTTCAATCAGGAGCTACGGAAAGTTATATTTAACTTGTCTAATTATTGCTGATTGGTGACGGCGTCGTTTTCTCAGGATTGGTTATATCGGGGGTTGTTACACTGGAATTCATGGAGATTTTCAAAACCCACGAGTGGCTCCACGAAAAGCCAACGGTTTATTTCAATTGTAAAGGGGAGAACAAGACGGTGCTGCCAGATGTGAAGGATGTGCATGTCTTGTATAATTTCAAGGGTGAAGAGTCTTGGCAGGTTTGAACCTTGTTTTTTTTTTTTTTTGTGGGTAAAAGCTGTTCCTTTTGAGTCAATATAATCCTTGTTGATGACAGTGCATGGATTGTCTTGGAATGCTTTTCACAAGGGTTTTCGATGTGTTATCGTGAAATGATGCTAGCAGTTTAATGATTTAGTTTCGAACACCCTAGTTGTCGTTGTAGATATGGGAAATTATGCAGGCAATAGAGCCTAGTTAAGAAAGTTAAATTTTGCTTGTCTAGGAGCTGTTACAGTTCAATTTAATGTTCCACATAAATCACACAATAGGTGCCTTCTGTTGCTACATGCACTCTGAAAATTCCAGTAAAGCAGGGACATGTCTGCTGAAAATTGTTCTGATTTGGGTTTTATGGCAACAAGGGACCACTGCTCTTGAAATCTACATTAGATGGATAATTGCTAGCAAGAGAGATGGTTTTTATGTTTTGTGGTGACTAAAGCCTTCACAGCTATCATATTTTAGTAATTCAGGATGACTACATTTGAACTGATTCTTGTTTGAAAACGAGAAAATGAAAGGTGTATGTGCGTGTTAAGTTATTTCAACTTGGACAGTTTGAGAACTACTCAAAATTTAGAATTCTCCGATTTTTAAGTGAATCTGTCCATGTGATCTTCACTTTAGTTGGTTCTTTGAGGAATATGCTATTTTTTTTGTAACTAAAAACACATGGAACTTTAGCTTCCCTCAAATAAATTCTTGATCCACCAATTCCAATTGATTGACTAAGTGTGACATTATTTAGAGCTACTAATGAAATTATATTCTTTATGCTCCAGCCACTGACAGATTTTACAAGTAAAAAGTGCAAGCGATGTGGGTTTTATGAGGAGGATAGATTCAAATCGGATGACATATTTGAAGAGTGGGAATTTTGTCCTAGTGACTTCAGTATTCCCGATGGGAAATATATCCGAATCAAGGACAAGGAATTTAATGCTACTTTTTTGTGTCCAGAGTGCGTTCCTTTTGCAAATGGTGAGTGCCTTCTTACTTTCATTCTTGAAGTCCCTTTTGCTGTATTTCATGCTATGCTCTACATCTTATGTGCCATGTTAAGGTTAGTTTAGGAGTGTTTGGTACCTTCGGACATTTTATGGAAATGATCATCCCATTTTTTATCTTTTTTCTTTTTTGTTTGTGACTTCATTCAAGAAGAGGCTTTTGTGCCTTCAAATGTTATGTAAATAAAATGGAATGACCTGTAATTTCTTGGACATCCATATAAGTTCCAGTTGGTATCATTACAATGGATAGGTAGGGATTGAGGGAGTGTTTGGGGAAAGCAAATTAATGGTTTGTGCTGAGATTTGAGGCCAAGTCCCAGTCAATCATGTGGTAATTTCGTTGCTCTCCTGAATGTTACTTTTTCATTGTAATAAGTAAAACTTATTATTTCAACTGTGTTTGCATAAGCACCTGTCTGCTTGACATGTCTGTAACTAGGACCAGATTACATTATATTTAGTCCAAATAATAGTTACAATTTTGTGAACCACATTTTTGCAGCTTCCAAATCTGCATCTGACTCGCATGAGGGAGGAAAGGGAATGCATGTTGCTGTAATCATATTGATCAGTGTTGTGGTTTCCACTGTATCTATTCTCGGGGTAGTGGCTGCATACAAATACTGGCAAAAGAAGAAGAGGGACCACGATCAGGCTCGGTTTCTGAAGTTGTTTGAAGACGGGGACGACATTGAGGATGAATTGGGCCTTGGCACTGTAATATGATGAATAATATAGTTACCTTTTGTACAGCGAGTTGTTCTTACATCAATTTTGCATATGGAAAGAAAAAACAAAATTTGTGGACTTCAATGCATCTTATAATGCAAATTAGAAAAAAAGTGTATTCTTCAGTGAGAGATGTATGCCATTGTAAAAATAATCAGCATTTCCCTTCCACCGATTTACATGTCTTTGCTCTCTAGTTTTCTACTCACCAGGTGTTTTTCGGCTTTTCCCGAAACAGGCAAGGCCAGTAGCCGAAGATACCTTCACAAAGTCTCATCTCATCCAGATTGTAATCATACGGTATTCTGGGCTCTTGCCTACAGAAATCATGGAACTCCTCCTCTCCTTTATATGCATTCCAAGGATAATAATCACAAACAGACCAGTTTTCTCCGTCTTCATGATAACTGAAATGACTGTCTTGCTGTTCTTCGCCATGAGAGAAGTCTTCCATCTTCCACAAACTACCGCCACATACAATGTCCTGAGTATCTTCCTCAAGGGAGAAAAAATTCTCTCCCTGACAGTCACTAAAGCAACTCAGCCAATTCCAATTGCCGTCGTAAGCCAGCTGCTCTTCCTCATAAACCTCCTCTGTTAGTCCATTCTCTTCCCAGGGTCTGCTTGAGAAATCAACCTCCTGTGTCCCATACAGTGAAGACATGAGATCAAGAATTCCCTCTTGGAAAGGAACATTGGGGTCGAAAACAGGACAGTGATAGAGATCTTCATAATTGCCAGCAATTCTAGGACTGCCTCCAAACAGAGCACGGCGATAGTCGGCGAGTTCTTGGTTGTAGATATCATAACTGGAGCTATCGGCGAGTTCTCGGTCGTACAGGTCGTACATTTCGTAATTGGAGCTGGTCATTGCAAATGTATCGACGTTCCAACTCTTTCTTCAAACTCAGTTATACACTCCTTTTGCAACGTTTAAGCATTCCCTTCATTGAAATGATCTTTTGAATTAGAAGTGTTATAGATTTGGAAAATGCAAGGGGATGTTAAAACCACTTATATGCTGTGGAAAGAGGTAGGAAAGTGAATTCACTTTCTGCAGTGAGAAAGTAGAGGTGGCTCAAAATCTAGCACTTTCCAGCATTGGTGAGAGATTCCATTCACAAAATGACCATTAATTCGGTCTACCTAGAGAGGCTTCTTGAATTCGAATCACTTTTGAAAAGAAAAGCTGCAAAAAAGATAGGCATCATAAAATGGAATGGCAGAGCATCATATGCAATTTCTTTCACTAGGCAACCAGAAGTAATAGGTTCCACTTTGGAAAAGTTTTACGCTTTCGGCCTCACAGTCCTCCTTGGATGAGAGAGAGAGAGAGAGAGAGAGAGAGAGAGAGTCTTTCTATACTAATCAACTAATTGAATTAGTCGAATAAAAAAAAAAAAAAACTCATTGAATTAGTCTCTGAGATACAAAACTGGAAAACATTAGAACAAGCAGGAAAACTGCGCTGAAGTTTTGTATAAAATATTATGACTGCTAGTTTTAGTGATCGTGAGAGTGCAAACAATTTAATTTAATTATAATATTTAAGAATTCTTTCAGATATTATGCGAATCCGCCCGTAAAGGTCTTGAGGAAGAAGCAACTGGTCTTCCTTGCTCGCCAAAAGCTACTATACCATCAATACCATGTCGCCAACTGGTCTTTCTTGATTGCAAGACTTTTCCTCATCAGAGGGGACCAGGATGTTCAACCCCTGCTATAAGAAGTATATTGATCCATTAGCCGACACAGAGTCCTCATCATATACTACTCCAACTCTTTATTTCATTAGACTAATAATTCTCTACAAAGGAAGATAAAGGTGGGGAGGGTTACCTTCAGCATTTTAAGCAGTGAAGTGCAATATATTCTAACTAAAACCAGAGCTCTTCGTTGAACGCTTGAAGTTATCCAGCTCCTTTGAATGGGAACCATAAATATCTTTAATTGCGTCTGTACAAAAACTGCATCCAAGACAACTTAGGCAGGCTGTTACAAGAGGCAATACAAATAATGGAGTTTCACGATATTATTTATCTAGGACAGAGAAATACTAATTTCCACAATGCTTAATGGGTGAGAAGGAGAGTATTAGTAAACCTGCAAGCCTCTTTGTTAAACTTCTTCTTGTTAATTCCAAACAATGATTGGAATACAGCTGGCTCCACACGACAAAAGTATGGACGATCTGCCAGAGGAAAAAAAGAAAATGAAAGTCCCTAATGACCATAACAAGTAAGAGTTCGAAGACAGAAACTACTGAAGGTCTTGATCACGAAGATGCTCACCATTGTAGATGGAGCACGTTCGTGTGCCTTTATTGAAGTGTATACACCATCCATCAGGACCTGTTAAGCTTCTATAGAGCTGATATTTACAAACATTAATACCAAAGACGAAAGAAACTCGTTAGATTCAGAACCAATTGCACATGATAAAACAATCAGAAGAAGATGCACAAAGCATGTCCAGCATACTTGCATAGCAACCATCATGTCAACCTAGGATTCTAATGATTTTGTTACATGCACAAAAAAATTATTAACAAGGAAGAAGAAGAAGAAGCAAAAATCAAGACACTAGAATTTAATGTGGTTTGGCAAGATTGCCTACTTCCACAGGCAGTAACAATCAAGGTTTCTTTTTCACTAGTATCAAGGAAAAATACAATGAGCCTCTCTCTCTCTCTCTCCAATCAACCAATATGGACTACCAAACAATTCTCCTTTTGCTACAACCAATGCACCTTTAACAACTTTTAATTTGTTGTTTTCTCCAAAAAATTTGTAACTATCTTCATCAAATTTTCCCAATGTCAGAAGGTTTTTTCATAAATCTGGAACATGTAAAAGACTCGTAATAATACAAGTAACACCATCAAACATAGTAATTATAATATCACCAATTCCAACTACTTCACACTAGTTATCATGACCCAGATAAACACTACCACTACATGGGCGATAAGTGTAAAAATAATCTCTACATGGTGCCATATGCAAAGTTGTAGCAATGTGTAAAATCCAATGGTGTTTCAAATTTTCATAAGAAATCATAGACATTACTTTGTTATCCTCAAATGATTTTCCTTCTTCCACCAAATTACCATGGGATTTTGAACTCTCTTGCACATCAGTTCTAGATCTGTTCTGATTTGTATCCAAAAGTTTACAATCTTTACATAAGTGCCCTATTTTAACATAGTTCCAACACATTCTCTTTTTCTTCCCTTTCAACTTTAAGTTGGATTGATTTCTCCCACTGTCACTAATCTTTGTTAGCAGACCTGCCTTTAACTGTCATTAAATTATCAGAAGAATTTTCACAATTTATTCTGCAAGATTCTTCAACAAGCAATTGGTTAAGTGTAGAATCAAAGTTGAGATCAGTAGTGTTAGTCACAGACAGAATTATACTATCCCACGAGTCTGGCATAAAACAAAGAAAAATAGTAATTCGCTCTTCTTAATCCATATTGATTCCGATAGCAGTCAATTTACTAACAAGGGAATTGAACTCATTCAAGTGCTCTTGAAATGAGGAACTCTCTTTCATTCTTAGATTGTACAGGTTTCACTTATTTCCTTCATAAATATTACACAGCTTATCCCAATTGCCTTTAGCAGTCTTTTTCTCAGCCATGTTGAACATAACAAAATCATCTATTGCCAAAAATAGATATGTCATAGCCAACTCATTCTTTTGCTAAAAAAAATCATCACTCATGTCTTCAAGCTTTTTCTCCTTCCCTTCAATTGCAACAACACAATTCCCTTTGACTTAAACCGTTTGCATCTTCAACTTCACATAGCATGATTGGAACTGTTGAACAAAGGTACCCTTGAATTTTGTAGAACTTGAACTAACCATAGAAACTACGCAAATTGAAGATCAAGACAGTTGTTTTGTGCGAAAAAGCGACAATACAACCTTAAGCTTTGATACCACTATTAGAATTCGTAGCACATGCACAAGAAAGATATCAACAAAGCAGAAAAAGAATGAGCAAGAATTTATTGTGGTTCAACAAGATTGCCTAAGTCCATAAGCAGTCAACAATATGTTTCTTTATCACTAATATCAAAGTTTGGGACGGGGACCTTACAGGGTGAGTCTTTGGAGGAATATTAGTAACGTTTGGAGATCTTTTTCCAACTTTGTTTCCTTCAAGGTTGGGGTCAGTTCCTGCATTCACTTCTGGCATGACATGTGGTGCAGAGAGGGGGCTCTTAAGTATTCTTTTTCAGAATTCTATTCCATAGCCCGTAATAAGGAGGCTTTAGTGTCATACTACTTGGACCTCTCCAGTTCCCCAATCATTTGGAATCCAAGTTTTATTAGGGCAGCCCATGATTGGAAACTAGAATTTCTTGACTCCTTTCTCAATATATTATACTCCTCAATACTCATCCGGGAGAAGTGGATAGTATGCTGTGGACACCATCTAGCAACCACAGCTTTGTAGTGAAGAGCTATTATAATATGTTATAGTCGGATGAGCATAGTTCATTCCCTTGGAAAAGTATTTGGAAGGTCAAAGCCCCTCCTCGCATTGCTTTCTTCTTATGGACTGCAGCAATGGGTAGAATCCTCATGACAGATAACCTTAGAAGGCAGGGTTTCCATCTAGCTAACTGGTGCTGCCTTAGAAGAATAAGGAAATTATTAATCATCCTCTCATCCACTGCGAGTATACTACTGATCTCTAGCACTTGGTTCTCGACATTTTTAGGGTTTCTTGGGTCATGCCTAGTAACATCCTAGAGCTTCTTCATTGCTGAAAATTTCTAGGGCAGGGATACCCCAAAGAGGCAATCTAGAAAGTTATTCTCGCTTTTTTAATGTGGAGCATTTGAAGAGAAAAGAATGGCGTCTCTTTGAGGATAGCGAGTCCAATGTGTTTTTTCAGAAATTATTCCTTATGAGATCTCTTTTGGATTGGGTTATTGTAAATGTTCCTAATTTTGACTTGGAAAATCTGGTGGATTTGATTTAGTTTTTAAATTGTAGTAGCCTTTAGGGTATTTGGCTCTTTTGTATACTTTTTGTGTACGATGGCTTTGCCTTTTTCTTTCAATAAAATTATTATTATTCATAAAAAAAGAAAAAAAAAACTAATATCAAGGAAAGATACAATGGGCCTTCCTCTCTCTTCTTATGAAATCTCAAACTACATCTAGGATACAATGTATGTATGTAAACCTATTGACATGAGCCTTATTTATAGGCAAAAATCCTCTCCTAAGGAAACTAAGATTTACAATAAAGAAAGAATATGACTCATAATCCTAAGAGTATACACAATCCTACCGAAAAATGAATTAGGATTTCTAATCCTAAAACTACTAGAATTCCAACATTGTACTATAGGATTAACCAATAGCATTGCAGTTATGCTGTACACACCCAATGTGAACATTGAACTAAATACAGATTTGGGTAAATGTATCAGCCTGTAAGCTCAATATACATAATTGCACACCCCCTCCCCCATACTTTTTAGTAATATCATGAAATTCTGACATTATAAAAAAGAGAAAGAAAAGGTTCATAATAGAATGGACTGAATGTAGTTAAAAGTTAAGCCCGAAAGCACATGTCAGTATCTCAATCGACCATTCGGGAGACCCTTCGATTCGAAACGAAGAAATGTACAAATACAATGTTTAAATTAGTCGAATATGTATGTTGCGAAACAAAATATCTCATTTGTTGAAAACTAGAATTCTAACTTATTTAAATCTACATATATAGAACCACTTCCTATCAGTATATAGAACCACTTCCTATCAATAGCCGGGTTCATATTTTCATTTTGTCAGATATCTTCTGGGCAAAAAGTCTTTAAAATCGAAAGACAACCAACCTCAATGTCAAGAGGGTCACTGAATACTTCTTCAGGGGTGACAAAGGAGGGACCTTTGTCCAGCTTGCAGCAGGCCCCACAGCCCTCCACGCACCGCCACAACGGCTCGTTCCTCCGGCGGCCGAAGCCGACACTGCTCGGGCTTTGCTTTGCCTCGGCTTTCGTCCTCGCTCTCATCTGTGGTCGGCGTGCCACCGAGCACACGGTGGTGCAAGGGGACAGTAACATAGCGTGAGGCATTCTGGCCTTGGGTGAGTACTGAAAGAGCATGGTGGTCGTTAAAGATCGTTTAGGTCTCTGTTTGTGCATGTGTTTACCACATTATTCTTTGCAAGTTTATGGTAAGCTTTTAGCGGAACTGGGATATTCTGATGTTAAGGTTTACTGTCCCTTGTAGACCGCCCTTAAATTCATCTCTGGCCATCCAATATTTCAGTCAAAATTGTAACCTTTATTTATTTATTTTTTTTCCTATTCCTTAAATTTTCTTTTTATATATATATATATAAAAAAATACACAACCAAGTACAACTAAGAAGGGGTGAACAACCAACAATAAGCTCTAAAACAACCGGAGTAAAAATCTGTTTGAGATTGCGATTTCAAAAAATGCGATTTAAAAATATGATTTTTAAAAATGCAGTTAAGCGTTTAGCAAAATCGCAGTTTGACCTTTAAAATTGTTGTTTAGCCTTTAAAATTCTGCGTTTTCAAAAAAACATCACCTTACTTATGATTTGAAAACGCAAAAATTCAAATCGCAATTTTTAAAAACGCAATTCTCAAATGATCTACTTTTTACAATTTGATTTAAAAACACACCCTAAATATAAATTAAATAGTAATACATTAGATAAATGATGCAATCCTATGACTTCTTGGCACGAACTCCAAAAAAAGTGGTTGCCATTTAAGGCAGTTAGACAAGGTGCGTGCAGGGGTATGAACGTTGAGAAGCCCTTCAATCTTATCCGAACCCTCAATGCAAGGGACACATATAAGGGCATGATCCTCTAAATTCCCCTTCAACCCTACCTGGACACTTGTAGAGAAACAAAAACAACAACAGAAACAGAAAAACAAAGAAAAAAGCAGGAAAAAAAAATACCAAACCCAAAAAAGAGTAGCACCAGTGGTAGAGATGATAGGGACGCACGATCGTGTGAAAACCATGAGTGGGCGCATGAAGCATCTAGGGGGGGCGAGGAGGCCAATGAAGATAATAGTGAGGCATTTGTAGGCGGAACTAAAGATGTATGACATGTCAAACTTTGAAAGAACCAAATCTAAAACTTAAAACAGATCCAGGAGGAGAGAATAACATATTGTACTGACAGAGGCGGTAAGGCGAAGGTGGAGGGGCTAAGGCTACAATTTTAAAAGGATCTTACATAAATCGCCGGAGGCAATAAATAAGGCCTCGTGAGAGGCAAATATAGCCTCAAAAGAGGCGATACAATCTAGAGAAAACTCTAGAGAGAATGAGGAATGAGGGAAAATCAGAGGATAATCCCTTCTCAAGCACGGCCGCCTGGCTTGGAGAGCAAGTCGGCTTCGAGGAGAGAGAACAAAAAGAGTTGTCTTCGTTTGTTGTAGTATCAGAAAACAAATTAATATCCTTTCTATTTTATAGTATGGATTAAATTTGATAGATATATGGTATATATTAATCTGATATGACATCATTTAAAATTTTTAAAAGACTAGACAATATATTAAATGCAACAAAATAAAATTTGAGACCGTTACATTACCATTACCACTGATATATAACATTTATCTTCTGAAAAACATCCCAACTACAGCTGAAGGAGATATTTAACTTCAAATTACAGTATACCAATTGCAACCCTCTTCTTCTCTCGTTTAGTTGTGAGTAGCTATTAATCAAACTAATTGACCATCGGATATTTAGACAAGCATCTTTTATCCTCGAACAACAAGCCAAACCAAACCTCACATTATCCCGATTCCCGAACAACAAGACCACACCACCATCAAACACCTGGTGTAACACCGAGTGACTGAAAGAATTCGAAACCCTCGCATTTCATCTTTTAAGTCAAACAATATGCATACAAATGCTTCCAAGGATTCAAACAAACAAGTTTTTGTAGAAAATAACAAATTCCAATTCTCAGTCTCACAAATTCAACTTGCTCATTCATCCCAATTATGTTTTACCCAGTCTGAAGTTTAATTAATATGACAAATGCACATGAATACAAGCAGGTATTTGTTCTAAATAGATGCCCCATGTATATGCAAAGAGACTTAGATCTTTCTCAAACAAACATATTTCAGGGCGATAGACTGCCTCTTGGAGACCGGGGGATGTCACCATCTTCATCAACAGGGCTCCTATCATCATTAGGGCTGACACTGCGGTCATGACCATTAGCTTCAGGACTTGGATAGCTCCTATCGACAGGAGACTCTCTTTCAGGGCTAAAAGGACTTCTGCTCTTTCTCCTAGGGCTCTCACTGTAATTGGACCCACCATCTTGCTCAGCAGCCAATCTACCATTTTTGGGAGAAGGGGTTCGTCTCTGCTGGGGGCTACCTTCATCAGGTGTTAGGCTGCGTTTTCTACCCTTAGAGGGAGGTGGACTTTTCCTTGGCTCAGGGCTTCTGTTGCGAGGGCTTCGGCTCCTTGATCGCTCTTCACGCTCGAGGCTTCTCTCTCTCCTTACTGGGGATCTTGATCGGCTGGCAAGAATACATTATCAAGTTAATAAGCTGAAAACTGCACGCCTCATCATTTTCCTTTGGGCTTGAGGGTTAAGTTAGAACTATTTGCCCACATAAGAAAATGAACAATCCATAGCTCACCTGTAGCTGCGGCCTCGGCTGTAACTTCGGCTACGGCTTCTTCCACGACGAGGGGATACTGATCTACCCGGTGATAATGAATAACTTCTTCCGCGCCTGCAAAAAAAGTAGACCATAAGAAATGGAATGTTCCATGTTTTTGCAATAGGCAATTGACCCAGGAACACATAAGCAAGCAGAAGCAATGAAGTCAGCAAGTCTTGGCAACAAAAGTTACTTTATTTTCTTGGGACTGTTCTTGCAGTTCTTTTCTATATGACCTCTTTCTCCACAACGATAACACTTGTTCTTCCAGTCTCCAGCTTTGCAATCACGGGCCCAGTGGCCATCAATGCCACAATTAAAGCAGCGTCCAGATCCAGGAGGAGGACCTCTACCCGAAATTTCTCGGGAACCACGTGGCCCCTGATTCATGGCAAAGCAACATAAGAGAAAAAAACATCAATCAGATGAAAGTATATAGAACCCAGTTTAACCCAAAATAAGAAATAATGAAAAAGAGAGATAACTCAAGCATAAGCTAATATAAATGAACAAATCCATATGAAATTAGGTGCATAACACAACTAATACATAATTTAAGACTTCCGTATAGGAGATAAGGATCTTTAAAAATTAGACCCCAAGGTTCCCAATAAGCCAGGCGCTAAGTAGTCATGAAAAGGATGAGAGAGTAAAAACAAATAAGATATGGTAAATTTATCAGATGATAATAAGCAGCCAAACAATTATTTAATTTTGTAAAATGTAAGGAACTAAGTTTTAGAAAAGCTATAGCATTCTACATGCAATAAACTAGTAATGTCAAAAAATTGTCTTGTTCAGGTCATGAGCAATTCAGCAGTGTATGCTGGTACAGTAAACAGATGCTTTGGCGGGGCACACCATGATTGCATATATGCATTAAAGTTTGATAAAATGGTTGACTCATGAGAATCATGAGGTCCAAAAGAGCTCACCCCCTTTGCAAATTCCACAATAACACGGCTTCCATCAAAATCCCGTCCATTTAGGCTATATTGAGCATCATCAGCATCTCGAGGATCACTAAATTCCTGTTAACAAGAAGTGAGAGCAGAAACCAACAAAGGGACACCCAGATTTGTGAAATCTATAATTGAGTTATCACAAGAAAATAAGAGCAAAGCACTTAAGCCTTGACAAATATAGAAAATGGAATGAGTAAAACTTACAACAAAGGCATAATCGCGCTTCATATCCACATCTCGTACTCTGCGGAAATGGTTGCCAGAAACAGTAAGGCCATCATTACTTAACTACTGCAAGTGTATGATACTTCGCCCCTCACAGACGAACTAAACACCAGTTTGAGATTGTTGCCATTTGCATAAAAACATGCTATAACATAACAGAAAGAATCGCCAAGTTCCTTAGACAAGAATTTCCACCAAAGGGCACCCTCCCACCAAAAGACCCTCCTGGTTAGGGCAAAACCCCCAGAAACCTTCAACAAGATCATTCAAGTTAAATTACAAGGACACCTGGGGGAAATTGTTCCCACAGAGAACATGATGAATAGTTAAAGGTGATCCAAACGCAAAAACAAACTTCGCAAAGACCTAAATTCCCCTACACTTCGAAGACATACTCCACAGCTCACACCAATCGCTTGCTAATTTAATTACTTACTATACAATTCACATACCAAGTTAACCTGATAATAAGGATAATAAATAGATAGCACTAATTATTGTTCTTTCAAATATATAGCATGAATTATGACTTTATCATCCAAAACATCCACCTTCATAACACATTCTTAAATAACAGTATATATGAGTCAAACTATGTTGATAGCATCATTACCAAAATATGGTAAGATTGTCATCTACATTGATCATAAAATGGACATAAATTGTCACAAGAGTGATAAGAGAGAGACTCAGCATGGCTGAAAAGTAATTACCTCCCATATCTGCTGAAAAGACGTTCCAGATCACGCGAGCGTGTCCGGGTAGACAAGCGACCAACATACAGACGTGTCTTACTACCATATCGATCATCATAACGAGGCATTTTCACGCTACTACAAGGAAAGCATAATATTAGCAACCACAACAAACCCAAACAATGCAAATAATAATAATAATAATTTACTAGAAAGAGCTGAAACCTATACATAGGCGTCCAAGAATTACAACGCAAGGTTCAAACAAAAAACAAAGTCTCAAAAAGGAGGGATATGAACATTATCAAAATGAGCAGACCACTCATACAATTACCACAAAAATAAAAATATAAAGGTCCAGAATAGACAACTTGATGCCATTAAACTTGGCAATCATTTCTCCTCTTTCTCTGTGCATATTGTCTGCAGGCTCTCAAGCTTTTTTATTCTTTGCAGTAAATTGAGAATTACAAGGATGGCCCTAAGACAACGGAATAGGAACCATTTTGGCAATAGACAGACATATATCAGGAAGCCTAATTTTGAGATGGACTCCATCCAACTGCAATCCCCCTCTCCTGACTATTAGAATACAATCTGAAAGCTACCCTTCAAGAAAATCTTAAGAGAGAAGAATCTTTGTGGAGACAGAAATACCAGGTTACTTGGCTCACACGTAATGATCGAAACGCAAAGTATACTTCAAATCAATCTTCTCTTTGGCCAATCCCTCTTTCCCAGATGACTTGGATAACTTGATTCCTCCTCTGATTACAAAGGAGGATAATGAGTTTCTCTGTGCTATCCCTTATGAATTTGATATCAAAGAAGTGCTTAAACAAATGGGTTCCAATAAAACATCTGGTCCCAATGGTATCCAGCCCTCTCCTACAATACTCAAAGATGGTGTGATAGTCACTGTCCGTAGTTCTTTTCCCTGGGGATTTTCTGCTGAAGGAGTTAAATCATACTAATATCCCCTGATCCATAAGGTGGACAGTCCCTTTTCTGTTAACCACTACCATCCCATCAGCTTGTGTAATGTTATCTATAAGCTCATCTAAAAAATTCTGGTCGGTAGGCTGAAGGAGATCATGGGAGACTCATTCAAGATAATATGATTCTTGCTCACGGGCTTTTTCATACAAAGAAGTACAAGAGAGGGAAAGGGGGGCTAATGGCGCTGATGTTTGATACTGAGAAGACTTATGACAGGATGGAATGGGATTTCTTAGGTTACAATGATGAGAAATTTTGGCCGCACTAATACCTGGGTGAAATGGATCTTCCAAAGCATTTCTACCCCCCCGCCTATTCTATTCTTCTTAACGGAAGCCCGTTTGATTTTTTCAAGACAGGTAGGGGCCTTGGACAGGGTAATCCTATTTCCCCATTTTTGTTCATCAATGGTTCTGAAGTGCTTTCCCACTTAAATTTGAGGGAAGAACAAAGGGGCAACATCAAAGGTATAAAACGTCGAGGTGGCCCTTCAATATGGCATCTTATTCGCAGACAATCTCATTATTTTGAGCAAAGCAACCCAAAGAAATGCAAAAGGCATACAAGATGTCTTGAATGCTTCTGAAAACTGGTCTTGTTAGGAATATTTGGCGGAATAAAGTTCCTTCAAGAGTTGCATTCTTTGCTTGGTTGGCTGCTTAAGGGAAGATTGAATCTTCTCCATAGACAACTTAAGGAAACCGAATTTAATAGTGGTGAATTGGTGTTGCATGTGGAAGAAGAATAAGTAATTTGCAGATCACCTTCTACTCCGCTATGAGAATGCTTATGCCTTATGGAGTTCTATCTATGACTTTAGGTTAACGTGGGTTATGCCTTGGAGGGTAATGGATCTCTTCACATGTTGCCATTGGAAAGGGCGGAAAAGTTCTTCTCAAAAGGTAACAATTTGGAAGATGATCCCGTCTTGCTTGATGTGGTGTATCTAGAAAGAAGGAAATGATTATAGCTTTGGGGATTGCGAGAGAACAATGGTGGGATCTAAGGGCCTTCTTTTTCAAAACCCTTTACCAGTGGACAACCACATATGATTGTCTTCATATTACTAGATTTCATGATTTTCTTGATTTTTTTTTATACGATTACGAATTTTTCTTGTATACTTCATGTGTACTTAGGTTGTGCTATTTTGTTTTTAAAAAAAAAAAAAAAAAATCGATTACTTATAAAAAAAAAGGATTAATCATACCTCCGAGGAAATGGAGTTCTCTCAATCTCGTCTTTTCTTAACCTAAAGAGCCCTCTAGCAACTCCAAGTATTTGGGTCTCTCCCATTACATCTTCAAGGGTCAAAAAAGAAAAGTTTTGAGTTCCTCAAAGACTAGCATCTAAGGAAAATATCAAGATGGAAGACTAAGGTTCTCTCTCAAGCTGGAAGGACCACTCTCATTAGATTAGTTGCAGCCAGCATCCCTTCCTATATGCACCTTGAAATCTATGCTAAAGACTTCCTTTCTTTCCCACAAGACTTCCTATGCTTCTTTGGACTCATGCTAAAGAATTTTTGGTGGGGTTTCAGAAAGGATAAGAGGAAT
This sequence comes from Betula pendula, assembly GCA_900184695.1. Classification (NCBI taxonomy): domain Eukaryota; kingdom Viridiplantae; phylum Streptophyta; class Magnoliopsida; order Fagales; family Betulaceae; genus Betula; species Betula pendula. The sequence continues at coordinate 39,478 of FXXK01001839.1, forward strand.
TTGGAATTTCACCCCACAGTCTTAGGATGCTATATGCACCTCGAGATTTGTTGGAAGGGCTTGGCCGGAGGAAAATGTATGAAATTAATAGAGCTCTCATAGAAAAGCTTGGACGGCATATTCAACATAACTCTAGTTGCCATTGGGTTCAGGCTTTAAGAGAGAAATATCTCGCCAAGGAGTCTTCCCAAGAAGACAATATTCCTAGCTCGACCTCCTTGATTTGGAAGGGTATCCTAAAATCTTGAAATTTGCTTTGTAAGGGATCATGTTTCAAGATAAATAGTGGAGAAACATCAAAATCTGGGAAGACCCTTGCATTCCTCAGTTGAGAAGCTTTCGACCTATTCCCAACAAAGGGATTGACTGTCAGCGGCGCAACTTAAAGGTGGCTGACCTAATGCTTCCTAGTATCAAAGCTTTGGGATGATAGAAAGTTAAGGTACCTATTTGGCCAAAATTCTGCGGACAGCATCCTAAATATTCATATGAACCAAAGCTCCAACAAAGACCACATCTTTTGGGTTTCGAATAGCAAAGGGCTTTTCACTATCAAGTCAGTCTACAATTTCCTCATTCAGGATGGTTCTCCTTCAAATAATTCGCTTGACTCTAAAGCCTAGGCAAAATTACAGAAGGCCAAGATAAACAATAGACTCAAGCTTCTAATCTAGAAAGTAGCTTGGAAAATCCTCCCAGTTATAGCCAAATTGGGGGAAGTCATTCAGTTGCAGAGATCACTTGTTATGCCCCCTTTGCCATTAGAGACTGAAACTGTGGAACATCTATTATTAAATTGCCACTTCTCAAGAGTTCCCTAGAGAGAATCCCCCTGGCCACATAATTCTAACCTCTTTGCATCTTTAGATATAGCGGAGTGGATAAGAGACATTCTTTTCCCTAATTCTTTGTTAAGTCTTAATCCTAGCGATTCTCACTCATTTTTGTTGTCTGTAGCAATAGCCTGCATCTAATTTGGATGCTGAGGAATAATGTTATCCATGGTGCTCCCACCCCCAACTAGATCCTCTTGGCAGAGCAAGCAAAGAAACTTCATAGATAAAACTGCACAGCTCAGTCCCAACAAGAGTGTAAAGATTGAAACTGGGTGACTCGCCCAGAAAATTACATTAATTCCCTCCTTGAGATCCAACCGTGGGTGAAGCTAGAGCTGTGTTACTTGCCATTAGATCTATTGTGGAGGAAGGGAACATTAATATCATAGTGGAGGATGACTCACACGTGGTGATCTTGGCATTCCTCAACCAGGAGCAACCGTTGGACTAGCAATTGGACCCTTTTATCTCTTAAGCTCAACAGCTTTTCTGCCCACATGATACCACATAGAGAAAACAGACCCTCATGTTGAAGACAAAATTAACTCCACCCATCACCACTGAGCCTCAAAAACCGTATAGCAGACCCTCAGATAGCTTTGCTCAAAAGCCTTAAGCCGTGAAGGTTCATATCCTTACACAACCATCAAATCAAACCCTATATAACCGAAACCAATGATCTCATGGCTCAGTTTCTATGTACATAGATACGTACACAGATATACATATATCAAATTCATCGGAAAAAAAAAAAAACCAGGATTAATAAAGCCCTAATAAAAGAGATAAATTCAACCGCTTTAGTGGCAAGGATCCACCTCCTTAACCTTTCTCCCATGTATTGCTTAGAAAAAAATTCAACAGCTTTAAAGTACGGTTGCATACAAAATTCTCATCCAAAACCAGGAAGATATCAAAAAAAATCTCACATCAGAATACTTCATGCCAAACATGTGTCGTATAAAAAATACAAAGGTAAATTGAATAAATAAATGGGGGAAAAGAAGAAGAAGAAGAAAGAAAGCAATTTTAGGACCCCTGTAAACGCTAATTGACATGCAAGGCATGTAATTCTTCACAATTCGTACCTTCGAAGGTGATGGAACAAGAATTCGTTAACCCTAGTGCTTTCGAGCAGAGGCACGGCTGGGGCGGATATTTGTTATTTATAGAACGAACCGTCACTTCCTAGGGCCAGGATGCGTTTCTATAATTGAACGGTTCAGATCGGATGGTGAAACGAGATTTGCTCACGCGGTTTGCGTGCCTCACCGGCCAATGGAATCTTAGCTCCAAGCGTGTGAGATCGACTATGTGGATGGCCCTTTACTTTGGATTCGGCTTACGGTAAAGATAAACCACAGCCCCCAGGCTGATGCTACAGTGCATTAGCCTGGGTCTATATGGTGGGTCAAAAAAAAAAAATTTATCTCCGATTTATGCTCAGGCTGATGCACTATACATTAGTCTGGGCTGATGTATATCACAGCCCTTTTTGAAGGGTTGTGATATACATCAGCCCAGACTGATGCTACAGTGCATCAGCCTGGGCATGATAAGAAATAAAAAAAATATATATATATATATTTATTTTATTTTGAGCCCCACATCACAGACCAAGGCTGATGTACTGTAGCATCAGCCTGGGCTGTGCTTTACAATTATCCGTCTGCTTAATTGCCTCATGGTCTCCTTTTGTTTATTTCGGACGGTCAAGATTCAAACACTATATCTGGTTTGACATAAAATTTTGGGTTAAATGGCTTTTCTTTTTGATACATGTTGTCTGGACAGAAATCAAAAGGTCGGCTTTCGGTTATAAAAAGTGACGCAAGTAATACATGATATTAATCAAAAGCTTCATTTAATACTTTCGTCAAAATTTCGTCTAAATTTTTAATAGAAATCCATCTAAGCACATCTTAGAGCACAACACTTATCCTGTGAACTACATATGTATGTCAACTAGACAGCTGATATGATTTTGCAATATATTACATGTGGTACCTATGAATTTAATGTCATGTATGATGCCCACCCCTATTTGGTTTTTTGGTTTTTTTTTTATTAATTTTTTTTTTATTTTTTATTTTTAGTTTAAATTTAGTTAATTTTTTTAATTATTTTCAAAAAAAAATGTATATCTCTTTTGTTTACGAAAAATCTTAACAGAAAGGGTGTCGATCAAAATCCTCAAAATTATAAATATTTAAGCATTGGTCAAATTTTAACGAAATTTACAAAAATACCTACGTTTAAATCTTTAAAATTTTTTATTAAAAAAAATATAGGTATTTTGAAAATTTTGAAAAGAATTTAATGAAAAATCCTGATGGGATAAAATTGAAAAAAAAAAATCGATACATTAAATTAAGATATTTTAAACTTTGAGTAAATCGATACACTAAAAAAAAAAATCGATACATTAAATTGAGATATTTTAAACTTTTAGTAAATCGATACACTAAAAAAAAAAATCAATACAATAAATTAAGATATGTTCAATAAAAGAAATTACCAATAACTCAGTACAACTTTTTGTATCAGTGTATGCAAATATGTTGCGTTTATATGCATGTTTTGGTTTCAATATGTTACTCATTATTTTTTTTTCCAATAAATGGGTTTAATAGTAGCAATAATTATACTTATATGTTTTCAAAGGAATCGTGTATGATAATAGAAAAAAAACTAGTATTAAAGTTGGTATGAGTTTCAGTAAGTAGAAAAAGCCAATGCCTTTTTTATTTAAGGGTACGAATTTTACACCGATGCTTTCCGAGTTTCCCTAAAGTGCATTATCGTATGGAGTTTCAAATATTTGTACAAATCGTTTAGAAAAAAAAAAAAATGTGCCTTGATTTTTAGAGAAAACCATATTTCTATTTCAACGCTTTTAGTTAAAAAAAAAAAGAGAAAAATTTTATCAGAACAATGAGGGCTCACTTTATACACAGTTTTTGTTGAGTATTTGCTTACTGAGTCATAAACTCAATTATATATATTAATCTTGGCAAATGTAATTGCTATTCGGTATATATAGATGAGAAATGCTAGGCTTATAAAATTTTTTTATAAAAAAAGCTTTTATCAAACTGATGTGGCACAATATGATTGGATTTCTCAAAATTTAAATTTATGTCATTTCTAATCATGTTGCGCCACATCAATTTGTAAGAGCTTTTTTTGTAAAAAATTTTGTACGTCTAATATTCCTCGTCAGAATTTGGAGAGACAAATAGCTTCATTGCCCTGTAACTCATATGATCTAGTCAACTATTAGAGAGCTACACCTAGAAGCTAGGGTTAGTGAGGTGATTGATGCAGAAACACAATAGTGGAACTTTCCTTTAATCTTTGCTCTGTTCATCCCCGAGGAAGCTTCAAAAATCTGTATTCTACCTTTGAGTTCCAATGGCCACCCGAACAAGCAGATTTGGATAGGAACCCCTTCAGGGGTTTTCTCGGTTAAAAGTACCTACCCTCTAGGTATGGACTAGACCCTAAGAACCAACGGAGAGGGTTCAGATTTTTTCCAAATCCAGCAGGGTGTGGAAGAGAATTTGGAATTTGAAAATCCCTGGTGTGGTTAAGACTTTTATTTGGTGGGTCTGTAAAAATATCCTTCCTACGAGAGACAATCTATTTAAGAAGGGGGTTTCTTCAGACCCTTTATGTCCTATTTGTGGTCTCTTCCCTAAAACGCCGGATCATATATTGTGGAGTTGCAGTTCGGCTATAGCAGTCTGGATGGAATGTAAGAAGAAGATCCATAAATTAGCATTTACGATGTCAGATGGTTTTGAGCTTTTTGAAAGATTCATGGAATATTTGGAGGATGATGGGATGGATTTTGTCTCTTCTCTAGTTCGGCGTCTCGGGTTAAGACGCAATTCTTTTATTTTTGAAGTGTGTTTCTTTCTCCTGTCAAGCTCTATCAGCAAGGGGTAGCGGCTATGGAGGATTTCCGTGAAGTTACTTCCAGACCAGAGATTTCCAGATGCCGACCCTCTCTCTAAGAACGAACTAAGTGGCAGAAACCTAGCAAAGGCATGGTGAAAGCGAATTGGGATGTTGCACTCAACACTCGGTCTCAACGGATGGAGGTGGGAATGATTCTACGTGATGAGGCCAGCTTTGTTTTAGCTGTAATGTGCTCTTCTTTCCCCCACATTACCAACCCTTCAACTGTTGAGGCAGTGGCCTTATAGAAAACAGTATCGGTATGTCTTGATTTGGGTTTCCAGAGATTATATGTGGAGGGGGATGCATTAGGGATTGTCCAAGTACTCCAAAATCCGAACTCTTGTTGGAGTCGTTATGGCCAGATGATTGATGATTCGCGTTGTCTTCTTGACTCTATTTAGGTATAGTGTGTTTCCCACGTTCGTAGGGGAGGCAAATGAGGTTACCCACAGTTTGAGAAAAACAGCTATTTACCAGTCTTTAAATTGTGTTTGGCAAGATTCTTATTCTGATTTTATTCAAAGCATTGTACTTGTTAAGCAAAATTCTACCTCATAAATTTATAAAGGGCTGAGAACCCACTTCAAAAAAAAAAAAAGGAAGATACCCACTTACATTCACACATTTAAACTTGAACATAATCCAACAACCAATTAAGATTAATATGGGATTAATCATTCGCTCGCATTCATACGTTTATACTCCAATACAACCTAACAATGAATTAAAATGAACTTTAATTTGCAGGTAAATTTGATAGCACGTAGATATTTTAGTCTTGTGAAACATGGACGCACCGGTACGTACATCCTTTCCTTATTTATTAGCTTGGATTCAACATGCCATACATGATACTATTACTTTTGTACAACTCAAACAAGACGAACAACTAGAGTTTAGTTTAGTGGAGTGGTGGTGGTGGTGGTGGCATGCAGCTGAGTGGGGTGTGGGCTCTGAGAGGGCCCAGATGAATTTGCATTCTCAGACTCAATCCTTGCGTGTAGTGGCGGATCCCATGGTGGGTTGCCCGTAGAGGGCCCAGATGGATTCGCCCTATCAAACTCAGTTCTTGCTTGTGGTGGCGGATCCCATGGTGGATGGCCCGTAGAGGGCCCAGATGGATTGGCCCTATCAAACTCAGTTCTTGCTTGTGGTGGCAGATCCCATGGTGGGTGGGGCTTAGAGGGCCCAGATGGATTCGCCCTATCCTTCTCCGACATAGTCAACTCACCATTGTTGTCGTGTGACGAGCCGGACAAAACCTCTTCTCCAACTGCGGCCGTTGCAAGTTTTCTAGCCTCTATAGAGCTCAAAAGCAGCATCAGCACAGAGGCCACCCATAAGAGTTTCCCAGCACTAAACACAACCATGTTGTCTCTCCTTGCTTCCCTCAATCTCAATGTAGCAGGCTCTCCTTCGTTACCCTTTAAATACATACATACGAGATGTTTTTTTATTATTATTATTTAATTTTGTAATTTTTTTTTAATGTTGTGCATTGATTATGGGGCTGTTGAGATTCAGACCCCCTTCGACTTTTTTAAATTTGAGATTCTCTGGAAATCCGAAACCGTTCAGTTGATAATTATATCTCTCCAATTATTAATCATTGTCATTTCTTTTCAATAGTCTACTAAATTGGTTTCGACATGTATATATCATTCAACAGCCATTTAAGACAACATTTAATTGGCAATAAATCTATGTAAGTTGTCACTTGTCATGCATGCAATATATCTCCTAACGGATAAGGATAACGATACTCTTAATTTCATTTCAAATGAAGCGATAATATATTAGAAAAAGTACACAAACTTTCTTCAAATTACCATGTAATTTTTAATATCCTCTTAAATTTTCAATTGAAGTAATGTCTTCCTACAGTGAACTAGAAATGCCTAAAGGTTGACGTGCAGTACTTAAAACGGCTAGTACCTTGATTAGGCAACAAAAACAGTAGAGAAGAAGGGCTGATATGTGTAAACTTTGGAAGTATTTAGGAATGCTGTTAAAATTTGGCAACAATTACTTAATACTGTCGTTTTGAGGATTAGGATAGCTAACCATGAGATCGATCTCTGTTTTTTTTTTTTTTTTTTTGAGCAAATTATGCAGAAATGAGGTGGCCGTGTGTAAGGGAAGGATGAAATTGGGTGGTTGACAAACATGACAACGAGAGTGGTGGTGTGTCAATAGGCATGATCCATAGCTTGCAAGCTTGGACAGCTAATGAATTAGGTGTAAAAAAGCATGGATATCTGGTTCCTAAGAATGACAGCAGGTGGGTATAGGTGTTAAAAAAATGGTGGGCAAGTATGAGTATAAACTGTATAATTGAATGCTGCATCATGCATGCCCAGTTGAAGAAGAGAAGAAGAAGTGAGCTAGCTGAAACAAGAAAACAAGAGAGGAAAAAGCAAAATCGATAGGTAAAAAGCTCAAGTTTCTTTTATGCAGATGAAATCGTCAGATTGGAAGTGAATTGTTTTAATTGTGAAGTTAATAACTGTTTGAGTTCGGCCAACTAAATGTTAAGACCAGAGTAAGACATAAGTGAATGAGAAAGAGAGAGAGAGAGAGGGATCCGAGTTCGTTGAGAATGAGATGGGAAAAGATGAGAGAAAGAAAAGAAGAAAACTTAGAGAAGGTTTTAAGGAGGAGATCCACATAAGAGTAGAAAGAAGAGAAACTTGAAATGTACCCATTGGCAAAAAAAAAAAAAACAGAAGAAGTGGGAATTTTGACAAGCAATACCAAATGCTCTTAGCCACATTTTTATAAATTAAAACCCCACAATAAATTAAAAGTAAAGTACTGTTTTTACAAAAAATGACACATTTTTATAAAGCAAAGTCTCCAAGTTTCCGCCCAATGATTCTGCTATCACATTCTTCAATTTTCTGTGTCTCTCTCACCTTTTGATTTGTCATTTCCAGTAGAGTGATCACCCTTTGGATCACAAAGGAATCTTGACAATCTTGAATGGAAAGAATTTATGTAAATAGTATCATTTGATAATTAGCCGTGACTACCTTTGTTTGGATTGAACAGCTAATTTTGATAGAAATTTTGATTTATCACGACATGAAAATACAAATTGAAAATATAAAGAGCAAGCTCTCACACACAAACCAAAATCTAAAGGTAGCATTGATTTTTTATATAAAAAAAAAAAATGCATTAAAACAAAACACTGATGTATTAGTTTGGATTGACATAAATCTTCCACAGTCACGAGACCTTCCAAATGGCTCATAATAGATATATTTAATTATTATGAACCACTTTATTTCTTCAATAAATGAAACATTTCTATCTATTTTGTTATAGTGAATTTTGACAATAGCATCTTTTAGTCTTTTATTATTATTATTATTATTTTATCTGAATAGAAGAAAAAGAGGATAAAAATAAATAAATATTTAAAGAAAGTTGAGAGTGAGATAGATAATCTGTTATAGTTTGTATTAAAAAATTAATAGCTAAAATAGAGAAGAAGAAAAAAAAATTAAATTTTGAATAGTTAAAATAACCACTACTGCTCGACAACAATTATTGTTCAGCAACTATTATCTAGCAACTAAAATTGCATAATGCTAGGGTAGCCTGGTTATTTTGACTAAATTAATTATGTCAATAATTATTGGAACTTAAAAGAAAAAAAAAATGCCACAAGGTCCAGTAAATAACACTTAGCCTTGAATGGATTAAAAAATCATTTGAATTGATCAATAGAGAATGAACTCATAATTAAGTTTCATTTATATTAATTAACAGCATGACAATGAATCTGTTGGGAATTGGGACGATAGTTTAAAGGCTCGCACTACAACCGCAAATAGGTGTGGGCAAATTAATCGTTAACTACCTATCGACTGCATGTCGACTGCCACAAATTATAACCGACTATTGTTGGTTTGGTAGTTGGTATAAAAATTTATACCGACAGTCAGTTAAATTGATTAATCAGTATAAATGTTTTTTTATCGGTTAACCGAATTAACCGAACTGACATATATTTTTTTAATCAAAACGACATCATTTTGTAACCCTAACCCTACACAGTTACACCCACCTACCCATATCAAATCTCATTGTCTCAGACTCTCAATCTCCTCATTTCCTTGCGCCGCACCTGCAGATCCAGCTCCAGCACGCACCAGTAGGTCCGAACTCTATCTCTCAGTCTCAAATATGTTGTCTCAGTCTCTCACAGTCTTGGTCTCTCTCTCTCTCAACACAATTTCACTTTCTCTCTCAGTCTCTCACAGTCCTCAACTCCATCTCTGCCTCTCTTTCTGCTGACCGATAATTAACCACTTAACCGTTAATTTCAAAATTTATTCTTAACCAACCGATAATTAACCACTTAACAGAAAATTTCGGTTCAGTAATCGAAACTAGCTCTACTGACACCGTTTTAACCGATATCCAGCCTTAATCGCAGAGATCATCTAGTTAAAGCCTAGAAGTGATCGGGATTCACTATCAAAGCTCAGCACTCGAGGCCCAAATACTAATCGGGGCCCGACGTCGCCTCTCACCATTCAGAGCTTACCACTGATCGGGAATCAAATCCAGCCACTTGTCTCGATCATTAGAAATTATGTTTGTTAGCATAAATCCTAGGATTCTGTCGCCAACTAACCTAATCGGAGAAATCATAAACGATTTCCTCACCATACTTCAATCTCATGATTTGAGGACTACGGAGTTTATACTTTAACCAACCATAATCATGCCACCCTCAATCCCTTAATTTGGGGGTACAAAGATTATGATTATTTATGCACGCAACACTTAATGAAACTCAACGTTTATATAAACCCTGCTCCTTCAGGTATGGGGAGGTCTTTTTTCCTCTTCTTTGGGTTCCTTTGAAGAAATGGCACACAAAATTTAGTCTTTATTCATTCTTGATATAATAACTGACTTAGACATCGAAGTTATCCTCCACTAACCCAATTTATTGTCTTATTGTTTTCTCTTTTGTAGGAGTCCTGCTTACGAACGGAAACTTCCCCAGCAGAATCAAAATTCTTGTATTAGACTTGGTGTATAACTTTTTTTTTTTTTTTTCCTTTTCTACATAATGCTTGAAATTCTTTCCTTCTTGTTTCTCTGTTCAAGGTGATAAACAGTTATCTACTACTTGGCTTGCAAATCATATGATCACCACGAAAACATCAATAAGTCCTAGCTCTTTAGAGCACTTTTAGTGGATTCAACAAAATAGTCTTTAGGCTATTTTGTTGAGTAAATTTAACTAAAAGCTTAAAAACCCTCATCCAGTGAACTCAACAATTTAACCTAAAAAATTTGATGAATGATTGATGAGTACTATTCATTTATTAAATCTTAAAAAATTAATATTTTCTCTCGCTTTTTTTTTTTTATTCCCCTTTTCTTTTTCTTCTTCCTTCCTCTCCCATTTCTTCTATCCTCTGCTGCTATGCACAATGCTGGCGCTCATCAAACTTAGAAGAATCTTCGAAGTTTTTTTTGTTAATTTTAGTAGAAAACAACCCTAACAATGACAAAACTCACATATAATAATAATAAATATAATAATAATATAAAAAATCTTCTAAATGTGTTTTTTATCACAAATTTTTAAGAAAAATATAAATTTTTAAAAATATGACCATTAGAATAAGACAACAATTCAAAAATATAATCATTAGGAAAAAGACAAATTTTTCAAAACATGACTGTTAGAATAAGACAAATCCTTACCTAAAGGTATATAAAAAGTGTGAATGTCTCGTAAATAGTATATTTTATTTGATAATATAGTTTTACGCTTTTACCCTTTTTCTTTTTTCTTTATTGTTAAATCAGACAGGGTTATTTTTGTCTTTCATAATTTGCCCTTATATTTAAAAAGCCATCAATTAAATCTAGATAACCGTACATTCAGCTATCTTCTTCAAGAGTTACGAACAAAAACTAACCATATATTCAGTTATTTTCTTCAAAAGCTATAAACAAAAACAAACATCTTTATTTTCTTCTTCATTGGAATTCACAAGTACTGCTTATAAAACTTCAATCCCAAGTAAGAGCACTATTATCAGATACCCTATAATTTGTTTTCTTCCCTAAATATTGGGAAAATTTGAAAAAAACTACAAAATGTCACCAGTAGCAGATGCCCTATAGACCAAGTTCCCTTCCCTAAATCATTGGGTAGCTATAATGCTACCCAATGCAGAGTGTGTGTGTGTTTTTTTTAGGATTCATATATAATGCATTGGGTAGCTACAGAGCTACCCAATGCATTATTATAATCCTTAAAAAAAAACACACACACTCTCTCTCCTCTGTCTCTCCTTCACGCATCCCCTTTCTCTGTTTTTTTTTTTTTTTTTCTTCCCTGTCGAGCAGGCCCATCTCCCCCGTTCTCTTCTGCAACACCGAAACAAGCCATGAAGAAGCTAAAGAAGAAAGTGAGAGGTAGCTTCCATGGGGAGATCTCCATAGAGCTAGCCATGAAAAAATAATGAGAGGAAAAAGACAAAGCTACGTAGAAGAGAGACAATAAGAAGATAAAGGAGATCTCTCACTGCTTGGTGGAATACACTTTACAAAGGCTTCAAATTGCTTGATGGAGACACTGAGAAGAAACAAAGGCTTGGGTATTCTGCTGCTTGACAAAGATGACGAGAGAGAGAGAGGGGAAAAGAAATTAATAAAAAAAACTAAAGAAAGAGTATTTTAATACTATAGAGAAAGATAAAAGGAATCTGCTGTGGGATGTATTTAGATAGGGAAGCAAAAAGTAATTTTGTTCCCTAAATATAGGGAAACTTGTTGGGAATCTGATAATAGTACTCTAAGTTCTACGTGTTTTAAATTTATTTGTCAAATACGTTTTATGCTATGGTGATAAGTTTCTCCATGGAGAATAAATACGAACACTCATCTTTGATATTTTTCTTCTTCTCTGTGAAATTGATTATGGGTTGAAGAAAATCATATGAGTGGCTACGTGTAGAGTTCATGAGTGATTGAGATGTAATTTTTTTTCCCTCTTGTTTGAGAATTTAGTCATAAACTTTAGGAAATTTTGGAAAATCCTGTAACCTATCTCCTTGTATTTTGGTCTCAACTGATTTGAAACAAGTTTGTTAGGCGGCCTCAAATCACAGGAAATAATTGATGTAGTTAATTTGTTTTTTCTTCTTCATTGGAATTCACAATACTGCTCATAAAACTTCAATCTCAAGTAAGTTCTACGTGTTTTAAATTTATTTGTCAAATACATTTTGTGCTATGGTGATAAGTTTCTCCATAGAAAATAAATACGAACACCCCTCTTTGATATTTTTCTTCTTCTCTGTGAAATTGATTATNGATTTGAAACAAGTTTGTTAGGCGGCCTCAAATCACAGGAAATAATTGATGTAGTTAATTTGTTTTTTCTTCTTCATTGGAATTCACAATACTGCTCATAAAACTTCAATCTCAAGTAAGTTCTACGTGTTTTAAATTTATTTGTCAAATACATTTTGTGCTATGGTGATAAGTTTCTCCATAGAAAATAAATACGAACACCCCTCTTTGATATTTTTCTTCTTCTCTGTGAAATTGATTATAGGTTGAAGAAAATCATATCAGTGACTATGTATAGAGTTCATGAGTAATTGAGATGCAATTTTTTTTTTCCTCTTGTTTGAGAATTTAGTCATAAACTTTAGAAAATTTTGGAGAATCCTGTAACCTATCTCTTTGTATTTCGGTCTCAACTAATTTGAAACAAGTTTGTTAGGCAACCTCAAATTACAGGGAAGAACTGATGTGGTTAATTTGTTTGAAAATATTTTTGGTTCTCTTGATGAGCAAAATTTTTAGATTATAATTTTGTGACTACCAGTTGGTTTGATGGCTGATTAAGGGTTGATTTTGTTGTTATTATTTTTAAAGAATTTGAGGTTTTAGTTATGACTATTAATAATTGTTTGTTGACAGTAGTTAAATTGCAAATCAATGTTAGACCCAGTCTGTTGTAATAATTGTTTGCATCACGTTAACATTTTTTTTTTAAAAAAAAAAACAATTTAAGGATGCAACATTCCACGCCAGAAAATCTTGCAGATGTAGAGTCCCACCATATAGAAGTTTTCTACATCCAAGAATTCTCTTTATTCAATAACATCATCTTATAAAGATATAAGAAATAAAATTGAGCTATATTATCCGTGTGATTTGCATGATAGTGATTGGAAATTTCATAACCATAAGAATAGAACTATTGGATGACTTCTATGTGGTGGATGACTCTACATTCTTGTTAGTGTTTATGTACAAGTTATTAGGACTTATTGAAAGATAAATTTAAAAATAGATATGTTATGGTGATAATCCATACGTACATGTTTATAAAGTTTTGTTATTCATGGCAACTTGATTTACTTTAAACTTCATAGTTATTCAAGGTCCATGATGCATTATAATGAAAAAAACATTTGCTAAAATTACAATCTTATGTTCCTATAAGATGGTTGAGATAAACACCATAAACATGAATATGCTATATATTTTTCAATACCCTTTGATTTGAAGTAACGACATATGTTTACTATCTAAATTAACTCTCTTTAATTTTTTTTTTAGTATACCTAGATATTGAATATATTCTATAATATAATATAATAAATATATGTTATTAAAATCATGATATATATAACACCGAGAACCAAACACGTGCAATGCACGTGCTATCCCCACTAGTATTCAAAAATATGACAGTTAGTAAAGGATAAACATTCAAAAAATATAAATGTTTGAAAAAGAATATTTAAATGAAATAATGATAGTAGATAGTTAATTTGCCGAGGGTGTTTTAAAAAAATTGATAATTAAAATAGAGAAAAATAATTTTTAGTTAAATTGACTAATAAAATCTGTTGAGTCTATTAAAAATGCTCTTAGTGGACCATCTTGAGGTTTATCTTGGAGAATATGTTTCTCTAAACTTGTTCTAGTAGTAGTAATAAAGATTATTTTAGTGTTGCTTTTTGGAACGTCTTCATGTAGATTGTGACTATGTTTCCCAAGAATCATATATGAATATGTTTCTCTAAACTTGTTCTAGTAGTAGTAATAAAGATTATTTTAGTATTGCTTTTTGGAACGTCTTCATGTAGATTGTGACTATGTTTCCCAAGAATCATATATATATATATATATATGATCTTGCTTAGATTAATGTAATAAACTCATGACGTTTTATTATGTAGTTTTTCATATGATGGGTTCTATTATAAATTATATTCTTATGGTTATGTTTCCTAAGGGCTTATCTCGGTTGTATCATCAGCAAGCTTAGTGCCGTTAACCATGCACCGAGTTCTTGTCATAACTCGGCTTAAGAGAAATTAATCGTTACTGGATGGCAACGTTTGTCTAATTGAAATTGCGTTAAGAAATAACGTTTTTAAAGTTAAAAAGAGTGTTTTTAGTAAAAATTTTATTTTTAATCTATTTTTAAAAGTGCATTTTGACAATTTTTAAAGTAAAAAGTCAAAAAAATATTTTTAGAGTTTTTTATCAAACATGTCAACTTTTTGTTTGACACAATTTTTTAGACACTAAAAGTATTTTTTAAGTTTTTTAACGCAATCTCAAACAAATCCTAAATCAATGTTTGGTGAGCTAAAAGATGAAAGATCTAGCGTGTTATCCAACAGTACTGGATCTTTCAAATACTCATCAAATTATTATTATTATTATTATTTTGGATGTGATGTTGACTAGAGATATACTAGGCGTAATTTTTTTTTTTTTTAATAATATAGTAGGTGTAATTTGAACCTTATAACCTTGATGTGAAAGTTGGACAAAACACTGTAATAGGGTGACATATATTGGAAAAAAGTGAAAGGGTGAAAACCCCACAGGTTGTGTCGCATATTCTATTATTTATAGATAGATTACACAACAGATCTGGAGAAAATCTTTACAATTAATAGGGAGACAATCATGGGATTGGGATTATGATAATTATATATGACTGAGGAGAAAATCTAAGGATTATGGCTCCGTTTGTTAACGCCGGAGCTCCCCATTTCTTATTGTCGTGCAGTGTGTCCTGCACACTGCAGACAACGCATGTCCTTTTTAGTCAAAATTGTATATTTTGACTTCCAAAAATACCCTCTCGGCTGAAACAGTCTCTTGTGTATTGAAATGAGATATGAGGGCATTTTTGAAAGTCAAAATAAAAATTGTGACTAAAATGGGCATTTGTTGTCGTGCACACTGCACGACAATAAAAAGTGAGAGCTCCGGCGTTAACAAACGGAGCCTATGTTTTATTTCCTTCAACATAGACGACTCCTGTACGTGGTATCGATTAATTGTTATTATGATTAATTACTTTATCAATTTCCATTTAAATTATTAACAGAAATTTAGACATATGAGAATAATTTAATATCATATAAGAGGTGTGATTAGAGAAAGATGTAGCTGAGTATGTAGTAAGTATCTTTCGCATCTCATGTAAGAGCATTAGCAGCAGCTTCCTTAAACTCCATTCCCTTCCCTAGTGTAGGGAAAACTGTTAAAAAACACAAAAAGTCCCTGCAGCAGCTTCCCTAAGTGTTCCCTAAAACTATAGAAACACCAAGGGAACCACTTTTGGTTCCCTTCATCAAGGGAACCAAAAGTGGTTCCCTTAGCATTATTAAAATATAAAAAACTTTCTCTCTCCTCTACCATTTGTTTAAAACAATATTTAAATGATTTCTCTTTCCTCTCTCTTTTTTCTAGCATTTAATTTAAATAGTATTTAATTCATGTAGGGAAAGATGAAGGGAAGCTACTGTGGAGTGCATTTAACTAGAGAACTAAAAAATGGTTTTGTTCCCTACATTAAAGAAAAGCTTAAGGGAAACTGCTGCTAATGCTCTAACTATTTTTTGTTGATAATTTTAATAGGAAATAGATGGAAGAGCATATGATTAGAATATTCGATAGCATAGGAGTACTGTAATTAGAAAAAGATTGAGAATCCAATGGGTATTAAAAAAACATGAGTGGGAAATTCTTTTTACTCTTATTTTAATTTAGAAAGGTGCACATGAACAGGGTGTAGCTACCCTTTTGGGTTTGGGGCTTTAAATTGAAAAAAAAAAATTGAGGGGTCAAAAATAAATTTTTAAAAGTATATTTTAAAAAAAAAAATTAAAAACATTTGAGGCAAAATTGAAAAAAAAATTATTTGGGGGTCAAAATTATATTTTTAAGGGTATATTTAAAAGAAAATTAAAAAATTTTGAAACAAAATTGAAAAAAAAACATTTGAAAGAGTTAAAATTAAATTTTTAAGAATTTATTTTAAAAAAAATTAAAAAGGTTTGGAGATGCCACAGACCCCTAAGGGGCCATGTGGCTCCGCCCCCTACACATGAATAGCTTTGTGTTTGTTGAAAGTTGGTTTAATTAAGTATATGACAAAGAGCACTGATTGGCAACAGCCTGGGCTGATGCACTGGGCTGATGCTACAGTGCATCAGCCCAGGCTGTTGTTTACATTTACTC
>FXXK01001839.1:55851-80212 GCA_900184695.1 Betula pendula
AAAAAAATATAAAAGTTTTTGTGGTTTGTCAAAATAATAAATTATTCCCTAAAGTAAATTTTTGTCAATTATTTTAACAGAAACTGTTAATCTATCACGTCAGTCATTTTAACAATAGCGCACCATCTTATTAGTCTGACGTGCCAGACTAATAATTTCTGTTAAAATGACTTACAAAAAAATTGTTTTAAATAGTGATTTGTTATTTTGGCCAACTACAAAGACTTTTAAGTTTTTTCTAAAATCACAGAAAGTGATCTATAATTTAAGTTAACCACATGGACCAATTTTACATTTTTTTCATTAAGATAATATAACACTGATTAATAAATTCTTAATTTTTTTTTATAAGCGCCAATGTAAAAGTTAATTTTATACCAATTTACTAAATAATATTACTAAAATTGACCAAAACCGCTTCCAATTCCGGTGTGGGTGGTTTATCAACCCATGTTAACACTTTTGTCTGAGTGATCATATGCTCCATTTCCTCCTCAACTCTATCCATTTGTTTGTAACAGAAGAAGAGCTAGAAAAATTAATAGTAGGAAGAAAATTTAAGCAAAAGCTAAAAATCCCCTAGGAACAGGGTTAAGTTTTTCTCCTTGCTAAGGTTCTACAGAGAGAACCCAACAATATTCAACGGCCAAAAAAAAGAAAAACAATATTAATTCAACGGCTCTACACACTAGTTTTAGGAAATAGATGGAAGTAGATGATTTGAATTTTAGATAGCATAGGACGACACTAGGAGTGTAATTAGAAAAAAGATTGAGAATCCAATGGATATTAAATAATTAAAGAACATGAGTCCTAAATTCTTTTTAATTACTCTTTATTTTAATTTAGAAAGCTACACATGAGTAGCTTTGTATTTGTTGAAAGTTGGTTAAGTACATAACAAAAATGATTTTACAATAGCATCATTACAAAAAAAAAATGAAAAAAAATAAAATAAAAAAATCTTGAACAATGACATTTTTTCCGGTTGCTAATGACTTAATTAAGCACATAACAAAAAACCAATAAAACAAATGTTCAACAAAGAACAGTACTGGTGTACTTTTATAACAGTACTGGTGTACTTTTATATATAAGATAAATTTTCAATTACAGTTTTACACTGAGGTCAAGCCATTTCGGGAACAAATATAAATAACTACTTAATCAACACAATTTTTTTTTTTTTGTTCTGAAAAAATAAATAGTAACAATAATAATAATAAACACAATTTATGTCCTCTTATTCTTGCTTCCTAACAACAACGTAAGATAAAAGAGAACCCTAAAGAAAAAACCCCAAGCCACAGTAATCCACAGGCAATTCCATTTGCTGATATCAGTGATCCCCTGCTGCTTCAGAATATCCAATCCCGTGGTCACGCACGTGGAGCTCGTGATGTTCACGCCCAACGTACGGCTCAAGGTCTTCAACACCTCCACCTTCACCGAAGTCGGCACCGACACCAGCGGCGTATTGTCGAACATCTGAACTCCCCTCACGAAGCACTTCACCGGGTCGTCGAACTCGTTCTGCAGAACCCCTTCGTACGGATACTTCACAAGGGAGAGATAGTGGAACCAGATCCAGTACACGGGGATTCGGTCTCGGCTGATGAAGAAGCCGCTGAAGAGGAGGAAGTAGGCCAGGATGGCGACGACGACGGTGTAGCCGAGCATGACATGAGAGACGACGCCGGAGAGGAAAGTGACGAAGGAGCTGCCGGCCCAGAACGCGGCGAGGATTATGAAGAAGTAGTAGAGGAAGCCGGAGAGTCCGCCGGCGAGGCCAACTGCCCAGAAGGTGATGGCGGCGAAGGTCAAGGAGAGGAAAACTAGAGATGGGATGGAGATGAGGGAATGGGAGAGAACGTAGGAGGAACGGCGGTAAGCGTTGTAGCCGGTTTCTCTCATGAAAATGTACCGCTCTTGGAGGAAAACAGGTATGGCTTCGGCGCACGTGTAGAACGTGGTTGACATGGCGAAGGCGAAGAATCCTAACCGTTCTTGGACCCCTCTGGGGGAATTATCGAGGCGCCAGAACATGGTGGCTAAAATGATTCCGGTAACGAGCACCGCGCCCAATCGGATTCCGAAGAGCTCCGGCATTCTTCTGGAGTTTGTTAAGGACCGTTTGGCTATCACCATGATTTCGATCCAGAATGGGTTGGCGAATGTTGGGACCGACGATGTGAGAGCACTGCTGCCGCTGTTGGGAGCGCCGGAGACTAGTTTTCCTCTGGAAATGCTTGCGCTTATGGCGTCTTTAAGTGAGAGCTGCTTTGTTTGTCGTTTTTGGGAATTGTTGTCGTTCTTGATAATCTTGGCTTGCCATGACTTGTTGAAGTCGACTAAGCTTTTGGTTCCCTCGGGATCTTCTTCGAGCTCGCGAATCAGGTCAAGGGCGAACTCGGTTCGGTTCTCGCTTTCAGGTATCGGGTGCCCGAACTCCGCGAAGAAGAGCGGCAGGTTTACTGGAGAGCCGCTGTACACAGTTTGTCCGTGTGAGAGGAAGATGAGGCGGTCTAACACGCTGAGAATTCTGTAGCTGGGCTGGTGTATGGACATGACGACAATGCTTCCGCTCTGCGCGATTCGCTGCAAGACCTTCACGACCATGAAAGCGCTGGTCGAGTCGAGCCCGGAAGTGGGCTCGTCGAGAAAAAGGACTATCGGGTCGTGAATGATGTCGATTCCGATAGAAACGCGCCGCCGCTCGCCGCCGGAAACTCCTCTGTGGCCTTCGTCGCCGATCACGGTCTGGGCCGCGTTTCGCAGGCCCAATTGGTCGATGAGGGCCTGCACTCTGGCCTTCTTTTTGGACTTGGAGAGCGAGCGGGGAAGGCGGAACTCGGCGGAGAACATGAGCGTCTCTTCGACGGTTAACATGGGAAACAAAAGGTCGTCTTGCATGACGTAAGCAGAAATGGCCTTCAAAAGCCTCGACTCGAGGACCTCGCCGTTCAAGGTCACAGACCCTTTGAGGCTCTCTTTGGAAATCCGATCCGCGAGGGCGTCGATGAGCGTGGATTTACCCGACCCGCTGGCGCCAAGAACGCCCATGATTTCGCCCTCTCTGGCCTCGCCCGTGATGTCGTTTAGTAAAATCTTGTAGTTATTACCAATCGAGTCAAACGAGTCGTCGTTTGGAGAACAGCAGGACGGCAACGACATCTTTTTGAGGACCTTGACGCTGTAGGTGAGGTTGTTGAAGGAGAGAACAAAAGGGCAGGAGGCAGGCACGGAGCTGCAGGCCATTGAGAGGTCGAGGACTCGATGAGCCGGCGACTCGGTGTCGGACTGTGCATCTTCCACTCGCTTCAAGAGCTGTCCGAGCGTGGGAGACACGCGGGGTTTGGCTGATGATCTTTGAGGAAGATTATTTTTGGGCTCCATTAGTGGGTGTTCGTGGTTGAAGAAAGAGTATTTGTGGTCGTCGGCGGCGGCCAAGGGTGGTGTTGCCGTCGACATGTTCGGGGCAGCACGAGAGATTCGTGAGTAGCTTCTTTTTTGTTGGGGATTAGGCAGCAGAATTTATACACACAGAGTTAGAGAGAGAGGAAAGAGAGAGACAGATAGGTTAATTTGGTGATCGTCATGGTATATAGTAGGTGAGAGGAGTTGTAGGGTTGTGCATGCCGAGTCAAGCCTTGAGGGTGAAGGGAGTTTTTTAGTGTTTTAGAATTTGACCGCTAATATTTCAAGGGGCTTCATAAGTGTCATGTCACGACGTCGTTTCATTTCAATAAAGTTGAATTCATTTTCCACCTCTTTCTCTGTTGGAAATTCATATTCATTTCCTATCTGTCTTCCACTTTATTTAATTTAATTTAAAAACATAAAGATTGGTGGAATATGGATATTTTACGCATATATTGTCCACAAAGTTAGTTATAAGACTGCTTTTCTTTTTGCTATAGACTGATTTTTTATCTTTCAGTCAAACCCAATTACCACGTAAGTTTGTACTTATTTTCAACATAATTAAGGATAGGTTTATTTAGATTATGATAATTATGTACGAATAAAAATTATTATTATCAAGAATAGTAAAAAAAAGAATAGAATGACCATTTTTATTCCTACTATTTATAGCTTTAAAAATTACATCACAAAAAGCCACTTTTTTTTTTCTTTGATGCCCGAGAAAATTCGTAAAGAGTCCCCCAAGATCCCATCGGTGCCCTCCACTCCAAGAAAAGTAATAGCTTTTTAAGAAAATATGATTTTTAAAGTTATTTCCTACCCTTTTCAGAGGAATAGTTATTATTTCTCAAAAATAAAATAAATATTTTTGAGAATAACTATTTCTAATAATGTTAGCACAACTAAATAACAGAATAACCATTAATCTATTTATGGATTTATTATTGAATACCAAACGTGCCCTACTAGAGATTAATCTGGTCGACAACTTTTTTGATCAAGTACGTATTATATAAATTAATAACACTATCAATCTATCATGGAATCATCTAGATCTCTCTTTGTCGAGAGTTTCCTTCAATTAGCAAGAAATAAACAAATAAAAAAAAAAAACTTCATATTTTAACAAGAAACGTAAAAGTTTTATGACAAATCTTTTGGACGAAGAATAAAATAAAAATATAATATTACTTTTTACACCAATTTTCTGCCCGTAAATATAAAGTATTTTAAGTGATTGTCTATCTTATCTACAGGGTGAAATGGTTGTTAAAAATAGCATTATTGATTAAGAAAAATGAAAAAAAAACAAAAACAAAACAAAACAAAATTATTCCCACAAACTTGGCAAGTTTGTTTTGTTTGCCGTCGTTCCTGTTTGGGTGTGAGTTTGTTCCGGAACAATAAGTCAAGTCGCCGCCATGTAATGTCAGTGTTTGACAACAAATGGTGACCCGCCACCATGTGAAGTAGTGTAATATCGCTGTCATCGATCTCCTTCGGGCCAGGCCTTTTCGATCGGTCCATTGATGCTTAATTTTGCTCATATAAATTAATAGACAAGCTGGATATTTTTGGCCAGAAATTAGTTGACATATGCATGCAGGTGGTCCTTTAATTTGCGTCTTCCATGCAACAAAACTATTTTGATGGGATTTTTAATACCAATTTTTTTTGTTCACTAATTAAATGTCTTCCACAAAAGCTACTATTATAAAATGGTGTCCATGGAGAACTTGGTAGTGTGTCAAAATCAAATACGACACATTTTATGTACAATTCTTCTTCTCAATACCAAAGTCGTTTTTTATTTATTTTTTATTTTTTTATTTTTTTCAGATTTACCTCAATTGTTTTTGTGAATTGGGACACTTCTGTCGTCATAAAACTTAAGGGGACATGCAATTCCAAGCACCCAAAACAAAGAACAGTGGTATATATATATATATATATATATATATTCTCAATTACGGTTTTACATTAAAACCCATATCGAAAACAAATTTCAGTGAGTTTGTATGATGTGAAAGTTGGACAAAACCCTTAATTAATAGGTGACATAGACAACTCCTATGGTATATCTAATTGTCATTATCTCTTACTTTTATCAATTTCCATTTAAATTATCATCAGAAATTTAGTCATGTGCGAATAAATGAAGATAGTAAGAGGTGTGATAAGAAAGATGTAGGCGAGTACGTGTGGTATCTTTCGCATCTCATATAACTAATTTTTTTCATAATAATGTTAAGAGTAATGTTATTTAGTAGATTTTTATACAATTATCATATAATTAGATAATGTGACACTGAAAATCAACTATTGAGTTTTTTTTTTTCTTACAAGCTCCTCCGAAACCGCTTCCCGTGTGAGTGGATTATCAACCTATGTTAAAAAAAAAATGTGTACTTTTCTCTAAAAGTATTATCCGGCGGAAAACATTTTTTTAAAAAAATTAGATTAAAATAAGCGTGGTGTGTGGTAAATTGGGATTGCTTAATTGAGTTGTGTATTAATAATGGAGAACTAGAAGTATTATCTGGCGGAAGACATTTTTAAAAAAAAAATTAGATTAAAATAAGCGTGGTGTGTCGTAAATTGGGATTGCTTAATTGAGTTGTGTATTAATAATGGGGAACTAGAAGTATTATCCGGCGGAAAACATTTTTTTAAAAAAATTAGATTAAAATAAGCGTGGTGTGTCGTAAATTGGGATTGCTTAATTGAGTTGTGTATTAATAATGGAGAACTAGAAGTATTATCTGGCGGAAAACATTTTAAAAAAAAAAAATTAGATTAAAATAAGCGTGGTGTGTGGTAAATTGGGATTGCTTAATTGAGTAGTGTATTAATAATGGAGAACTAGAAGCATCGAGGTGGCGGAGTGGTGACCTACGCCGCCTAATCTAAAATTCACACGCCTCCATTTGCTCACGGAAAAACCAAAAGGGGAGATGGCGTGCTATAATTTGATTGCATAGTAGTAGAGTATCATACTTCATCTCCTCATTCATTCAATGAGATAATGTTAGCGTTAGGTATGGGTGTTATATCTGCTGTGGACCGTATCCACGGTTGGTCCTTTGTAGGCAAGAAAAAAACACGCTTTTCAGTTGGCCCTCATCACCTATTGCCACCAATTTAGAGCTTTCTTCTTATACCATTTCTAGTAATATATAGGGAAAAAGCACGAAATTTTATTTTAGCTGTTGACTTTTTCATAAATATTTTAACATATTTTTTATTTTGTATGAATATTATTTTTCAGAGTTTTTTTTTTAAAAAGAAGAAGATAAAGAAAAAATCAATATTTTGTTGATGCAGTAGAATACAATGAATAGGCAGAAGTTGTTACTTACTATAGCACAAAAGGTGTTGTTAGCTAGTCTATTGGAGATGCTATTTTGACTAGTTACTTACTATAGCACAAAAGGTGTTGTTAGCTAGTGTATTGGAGATGCTATTTTGACTAGTCTCATAATAAAAATTGGCAAAAATTCATCTACATCCAAATAGCCAATTAAGCCAAAAATTGGCAAAAATTCATCTACATCCAGATAGCCAATTAAGCCAAAAAGATGGTTAGCTGCTATTTGACTAATTCTGTAGCTCAACAATGCATAAATAAAGTAAAAAAAAAAAAAAAATTATGATTCTCTCTCCTCTTTGAGAATAGTAAAAGTGGATAAATAAATAATATTTAAGAAAATACTTTCGGTAAGAATGTAGTGTAAAACCCATTTTTTACAGCATCTAATAAGAAGTTAACATTTCAGTTAAAAACACCAAATACATCTTATCAACAACATAAAACTTATCGACAAAATAAATACTTATCCCTTTAAAAAAACCTACCGGATCTGCATCTATTGTATTTAATGTGTGTCAATACCTCTTATTGTAGGTTGTAAAAATAAGGTTTACAGCTCATCCTGTTAGTAGGGGCTCCCAACATTTAAATAGAATAGTAAAACAAATATATTTTATATTTTTAAGACAAATATATTAAAATACAACTAAAAACATAAATTACCTTTTAAAATTAAAGAACAGTTTTCAACTTTATATCACATAAAACGACATTTTTTTCAAACAAAAAACAAAAAACACCCTTAAAAACATATTATCAATCTTCAGCCTTTCCCTAAAGAAAATCTAGCATAGTTCCAAAAGAAATTGATTTTGTGTACCTCATATGCGTTAAAAATCAAAACCTCAAGATCTGCCGACTCACAAAATTTCTCAAGATTTCTGGAAAATGGTTGTCATTGGACAACACTATTAGAGATACTATTTTGGCTAATCATATACTAAAAATCGACAAAAACTCATCTCCATCCGGATAGCCAATTTAGTCAACAAGATGGCTAGCTACCATTTGGCTAGCAATGTAGCTTAACAATGTATAAATAAACTAATTAAAAAAAAAAAAACCATTATGGTTCTCTCTACTCTTTGAGAATAATAAAAGTAGATAAATAAATAATATTTGAATATAATAGTACAACAAATATATTAACAACAGCTATGTTTGTTTGTGTTCTTAGTTTTTTTTCTTTTATTTTTCATTTTTAAGACAAATATATTAACAAACAATTCAAAATATAAAATACTCTTTAAAATCAAAGAACAATTTTTAACTTTATGTCACATCAGAACACTTTCAAACCAAAAACAAAAAAACACCCCCTAAAAACATATTATCAATCTTCAGCCTTTCCCCAAAGAAAATCTAGCATAGTTCCAAAAGAAATTGATTTTGAGTATCTCATATGCATTAAGCACGATCAAAACCCCAAGATCTGCCTATTCACAAGATGACCAATGGGCTTGATGCTGGACATAACTTTTCTTGTAAATTCTGGTCAATCCAGCTCACCCAACAAAAAACCAAATACCATTACGAGAAAATTTGAGCCCCTAAGTCAAACAGATTGGCGTGGGGCAAATGGGTCCTGCCCACTTCACACAAACGTTGTAACGTGCGTTTCCTAAAGAAAGGACAGATTTTGTTACTTCGTTGGTTGCCTGTCTTCATCCTTCTCGAACGAAGCTTATCCAATTGCATAAATGGGGGATATGGGCCTCTTTTTCTAGGTCCCTAACGTGCAAATATGTACTGCATTTTCTCAAAATTCTATAGGGCCCGAAAGTGCTCTTAACAACCTATATTGTAAGAAGAAATTCGGTGTGTATTCTTTTTCCAAGGTACATCAAAAGGAACATAATGCATGGGCAATCACAGAGGTTGAAAAGCATAACCATCGAACAGGTACCATCATCATTCAATACTTCTTTTAACTAAGATTTCTGGAAAATTACTATTTCTACCTTAAAATTGGGTAAGATTACCATGGTTAATCAGTAGAAATTCTAGCAACTAACAGAAGCAAAATATTTCTAACTATAGGAGGCCAAGGAGACCATCGGTTGCTAGCTAAGGCTGTATTTATTAAGATGGTGGAAAGGATTTAGTAACCTTGAAGTAAGAACTTGTTAATGATCTTTTCTTTTCTTTTTTTTCTTTTTTTTTTTTGGTTTCGTGTTAATGATTTAGTAACCTTGCAGTAAGAACTTGTTAATGGCTGTATTGAGACATATCATCCGTTTAGGCTGTTAAAAACCCTAGGTTTTTATTTCATTAATAAGTCGTATCAGCACATTTTGATTATATTTTCTCAATAGGCTATTCCCTAGTAGGGTAAACCCTAGATTTTCTTACCTAAATAAATCCTACTTTATTCTATAAATTCAGTATAGATGTTGTATGGCAATTTAATGAAGAAGAAACAAAATTAATTATGCCCAAGACAATTGGAGGTTGATCTCCTCAAAGTGATCAATGGAGATTCAATTCCCACGAAACAAACGATTTAAACCCTTTTTCTCCTTTTATTTTCTGATTTCTTATAGACATGATATGATGAAAACAAAATATTATAGCCAGTTGTTCTGGGCCAGCACGTCTCATTTGCACAAAGGGTTGAGGGTTACAGCTTTCAGTCTTCAAAGAGAGAAGCTGTACATATAATACCCTCTTGGACATGCGTTTTCTTTTGGGAACAGAGGAATGGTAGAGAGGCAGTTGGACAAACCAACAAAAACACGTATTTTGCAAATGCATTGAAATGAGGCAGTTTTAAGAATCACAAGTCTTCTCACTCTGACTTGGGTTTTATTGTAGTTCTTCTATTGGATGCTCGAGACTCACGTGTGCATCTCCCTACAAACTTTAGAATCTCATCAATCAGAATCACAGGGAATGCAATTACAAAAACCAGGAGCCACTCGTTGAAGCTGAGGGGCACAATGCCGAATACTCGTGCTAGGAACGGCACGTAGACGATCAAGAAATGCAGGCTGAATGAGACAGACATGGCCAAAAGGAGCCAAGGGTTGACCCAAGGGGGCATTGTTATGAGGCTTCCGTCCTCAGAAAGGGCATTGAGGGAGTTGAACATTTCAATGGCAACCAACACAGAGAGTGAGAGTGTCATGGCTTTCACTTTACCATCCTCGAAATAATCACAAGGGTTATCAAAAGAGAAGACCTGACTTCCAGCTGTGAAGGGTGAAGCAGTAAAGTTGTTCCAAGATGAGCACTGCCCCCAGTTGGAAAGTTGGGAGTATGTGACCAGGGTGTGACCATCTCCACTGATGTCGATGCCCAGGAAGGAACCACGAGTATACCAAATGATAAATACACCAACTGTTGCCATTCCAACATACAGCCCGATGACCTGAGTGGAGTAATTAAGTGGATAAATTACAATTCAAGTAAAATTTAGAGATTGTTAACAGTAGAAAGCGTGCAAAAAAAAAAAAATCCAAATATTAATTGTTGACAAAAGTTTTGAACATAAGAAAAAGGAAAAATACCAGATAGCGGAATAAAATCCAAGCATTGATTAGTGGGTCATCGCTTCTACGAGGTTTCTTCTTCATTATGTCCTTATCTGGAGGATTGAATCCCAAAGCAGTTGCAGGTGGTCCATCGGTGACAAGATTGACCCATAGAAGCTGGACCGGTATCAGGCCTTCAGGAATACCTAAGGCTGCTGTTAGAAAGATAGAGGCAACCTCACCCATATTGGAGGAAATCATGTACCTGAAATAGGGTTGGAACCACAAAAATACATATTGCCATCTCTTAGTATGTAAGAAGTATCTAAATTAAGTGCACGATACTAGTCAGTTTAATGAAAGGAGATATCTAAGTTTGACATATTAAATTCAACAGAAAGTGCCTTTCAAAGTCCCACTGATCTTGGGTGTGCTAGGGTTAATTATACAACTTGACTTGTGTGAAGTGCTTACAAACAGACTTAGTACACATCATCAAGCATAAATTGCAGTTCCACAATTAAGGCAGAATCATGATATTGGTTTTTCCATAACAACCTTTTGGAAAATGAGTGCCTCATGATGCCAACCTGATAAAAGCCTTTTGGAACACCTTCTTAAGAGCTGTTCAAAAAATAAAAAACAAACAAGAAAACAGAACCAACCTGATAAAAGCCTTCATGTTGTTGTAGATAGATCTGCCTTCACCAACAGCAGCAACAATTGTACTGAAATTATCATCTGCCAACACCATGTCTGAAGCTTCTTTCGCAACCTGAAAGAGATGAGATAGAAACAATGGTTGAAATATAAAAATGGCTTTAACCCGGAAACAAAGTATTGCCATTAAGATTGGAGTCAACAATAGTACTAATTCGTACTCCCTTAGTCCAACTACTAGTGCATATGCAACATAAATCCTGTCATACGTTGCCCACCATTTTGAGTCTGTCAAATGCATCGCATTACTGTCTATCCATCTAAATGGATAATATCAATTTTTTTTATAAGCACGTCATATCTGGCTTCACTGTAAGTCAAAAATTAATACTTCTGCACTTCTCGCCAGAGGATTTCTTTTAATTAGTCCCCTTCCCAGCTGATTATGCCTTTCATTTAGGTCTACCACTTGACATGACATGTACGTCAAAATGCAGATATGAGGAAATTATTTACTGAAGGAAAAGAAACGATACCTCTGTTCCAGCAATGCCCATTGCAATCCCAATATCAGCGAGTTTCAAGGCAGGTGCATCATTCACTCCATCACCAGTCATGGCAACCACCTCTCCATCCTCTTTAAGCAACCTTACAATCTCTTGCTTGTGCCCTGGTTCAGCCCTAGAAAACAGAAGCCCACCACTTTGTCGTAGATGGGCCTTCGGATCATGCAGATCCATAAACTCTTTTCCTGTTATACTTTTTGAACTTATGTCTTCATTAGGTCCAAATACACCTATTTCATGACATATTGCTTCTGCTGTATTCTTATTATCTCCCGTAATAACCATAACACGGATTCCAGCTGCTCTGCAGTCCTGGATTGCTTGGTAAACCTCTTCCCTAGGAGGGTCCTATGAATAGTTGGAAAGATGATCATGCAAAGTTAGGTCATTAAAGAAAAATAGAGAGATGTAATTAGTAAAAAATGTGGAATTTACCGATGTCATGACTTACCCTCAGTCCAACCAAGCCAACAAAAATGAGGTTACTCTCAATTGCCGAATAATTGGATGGATTAAGTAAAAGCTCATGAGCAGGATGATCCTCATCACCATCATAGGTCTCAAACTCATGGAGCTCATCTTTGTATGCAAAACCGAGACAGCGTAGTGCACCAGTCGACATCTTTTGAAGAGCGTCTAAGATGAGTTTCCTTGAATTCTCATCCAGTGGTAAAACAGAACCATCAAGCAACTGAATCTTAGTGCTCCTCTCTAATACATTTTCTACAGCGCCCTGCCACAATTTAGCGCTTCATATTAGAATTGTAAAACATTGTCAATTGAGAAAGAGAAAAATAACTACACATTAGTAAGGAAAATTGCAAGTAATTGCCTGTGTTAAACATTATTGTTTAAATTTGGCAACATGAAACAAGCAGCTTTCTTTGAAGCAGATACATAATAAGGCAGATAAACTACAGGAGGTTCTCTCTATTTAAGTTATTTTCCAACCAAGGTAGAAAACAGTCAGAAGCACTTGATTATACCCGAAGGCATGTAATTGCAATTCTGTAAACAAGTTTCATTGAACCACAAAATCTATGAAGGATCCATGAAAACCTAGCGCCTTATATACCTCTGATTATTGAATCTGCTCCTTATAACTGAGAAAAAAAGGCTTAGGTTGCTTACAGAAAGAACTGCTACATTTAAGAGTCTAGGTATAAATAATTGTTGTAAACATCCTGTTAAATCATCACTTCTTCTAAAAATTTAAGCTGATAGGAAGAGGTATTTAATTATTTAATTAATACTTTAACACACTCTTTCACGTGCGGGCTCAAACTAACTTTCAATAGGTGAAACCCAACACGTAAAATATTTTAATTAAATGGAGGATCAAATAACGGAATCAAGGTTCGAATTCATGACTTCTAACTCTAATACCATGTTAAATTACCACTTTCTTTAAAATCTTAAGATGATAAGAAGAGATAAATTTAATTATTTAATCAATACTTTAGCACATCCTACTTGAAATATCTTTTTCAAAGTCCTACCTTTTTTTCCAGTCATTTATTATGTCAAGCATATCCCTATGATATTACAAGAATCCTTTAACTACTCTGGTTTGTAATTTACACTGTTATGTTTTAAAAACAGACCAAGCATGTGACTGCAATAAAGTTTAACTGAACCATTAAATTCATTAGAAGATTTCAAAGGAGATCTTTCACTTCAGACACGTCCAATTAAGAAGGAAAACATTATCCCTTTTATCAATGATAACTTCCGTGGTATCACCATTATATTAGCTGCAGTTAAGAGAAGGCAAAATAAGTGTCCTCAACATACAACTTGTATGTATCTTCCTCAAAATCCTCCTCTTAGCGGTCATTAGTTCTACCATACCCACCCCCATTATTAATTCATACCAAAACCACTCAAGATTCTGGCATATTGCTTGTTCGGTGTGGTACACATATCCGTCAATGTCAATCAAGTAATAGAATTCGTTCCCACTGTCTGTCTATTACTCATCAAATTCCCTTCCTATCATTGTATCTTCTGTCTGAATCGCTTTTAGGCTTTTTATCACTTTCTCATCAGTGGCAGTTTCAAAAATATATAGATATCTTCTACACCATACAATTTTGGCTGGATAAGGTTCTCACATGGGACCCCCTTGTCCGAGTAGGTGGTTGGACAACCCAAAATTAAATTTATTTAGTAAAGTGAGTTCCATATGGACTTTCTCACAATGTTCTGGAGATCCCAAATCCCTTTTGGCTCTTTGCAAAATCCTCCTCTTAATGGTCATTAGTTCTAACAAATCACATTGAGGATTTCCACATCATCGAATTGCACGTTCCGTATGCTAAACCACCATTTACAATGTGCTAGAGATTCCAATCCCTTTTGGCTCTTTGCAAAATCCCCCTCTCAATGGTCATTAGTTCAAACAAAACACAGTACACTCAAGACTTCCACATCATCGAATTGCATGTTTCATATGCTTAACCAGAGAGAGAGAGAGAGAGAGAGAGAGAGAGTACCTTCACTAGCAATGACTTCTTCCCCGAACGTGAGTTCACAATAACACCCATGGACTTCCTATCACGATCAAACTCAAGAGTTGCAATCCGATTTTCGCGTTCATTCCACACTCGGCAGCAACCTAAATAACCAAAAATTATAAAAATAAAATAAAAATTAAGAGAAAAAAAAGGCAGCCGACCAAGAAAACTATCTAGGTTCAGACTTTTTCTTTTTCTTGGGGGTGCAGGGTGTGAAAATCAAGAGAGTTTTCCAGTTCCAACTTACGTAGTAAATCACTCCCACTCGTTGATCTTTCATATTGACCTTCAGGGAGGCCCATCTTCTCAACTAAAACCTGAAACGCAGAGAGGGCAGATTTAAGTGGGGATCTCAACAAACAATTTTACTTGCTTTTGCAGAGCAGGTGCATATCAACACAAAAGGAAACCGTAACTCAATTTGCAGAAACTTTGGAGAACAATACAATATTCTCTATCAATGATGGGTTTCATTCCAAAGGGAAATCAATCACACAACATAACAAACAAAAGTGAATAGAGAAAATCAAAACATAAGGGTCTTCACCTTTAGAGCTGCCTCAGTAGGCATTCCGTTGGATACATACTTATGCTCTGACTGTGTAATGCCGGCATCATTGCAGACAGCAGCTATCTTTGCTATCATTTGAAGATTGGCATCCATACCACCGGTATGCATTAGCCAATCCTGTATTTTACCATCAAAGGGATTGTAAGTAGTCCCATCAACCTTGTAGGTTCGTAGCCTATCAGCAGTACTCCCCATTGCCACAAGCTTCGCCACTGCCATCTGGTTGGTAGTCAAGGTACCGGTTTTATCCGAACAAATCACAGTCGTACAACCCAGAGTTTCAACGCTCGGCAGCTTTCGCACAAGGGCATTCTTCTTAGCCATCTCGCGTGTACCAAGCGCCAAGCACGTCGTAATTACCGCCGGCAAACCTTCGGGAATAGCAGCCACGGCCAATGCCACTGCAATCTCAAAGTAATACGTGCACTTCTCGAAAGAAAACTTGAAATTCCTAGGCCACCCATCCACATACTCCCAAGTCAGAAAGTACTTCACATTGATGACCCAAACCGCCACGCATATCAATCCGATTATCAGCGTCAGCTTCTCACCAAAATGATTCAGTTTCTTCTTCAACGGCGTTTCCTCGCTGAACTGCGACGCCTCCTGAATTTGGTCATGCACCTTCCCAATCTCCATCTCCATACCCGTCTGCGTAACCAAGCAAATGCAATGCCCATTCACGACCGTCGTCCCAGCGAAAACCATACACCGTTTCCCCTGAATATCAGCGTCCTCCGGAACCGCCTTATGGGTCTTGTTCACCGCTTCACTCTCTCCAGTCAGTGACCCCTGTTCAACCCTCAAAGTCGAGCTAATCAATTGCAAGACGCGCATGTCGGCGGGGACCGTATCCCCAACCTTGAGCTCAACGACATCACCAGGCAAGAGTTCCTTCGCAGGCAAATTGTGAATTTTCTTGCCGTCGCGAATAACCGTGGCGTGCTCTGATTGAATCTCCTTAAGCGCTTCGAGTGCCTTCTCGGCATTGCTTTCCTGCCAAACTCCAACAACTGCGTTCACAATCAGGATCAGGAATATCACCAGAGGCTCCACGAAGGCCGTCATCTTGTCGCCGCCCTTCTGACCGTCGTACAAGGCGAGCACGAAGGAAATTACCGCCGCGGCGAGCAGGATTCGGACCAGCGTGTCGTTGAACTGTTCGAGAATCAGAGACCAAATCGACTGGTCCTCGTGCTTCTCCAGATCGTTGTAGCCGCAGATCAGGCGCCGTCTCTCCACGTCGTCGGATCGTAGCCCACATCCCTTGCTCACTTCGTAGTGTTTCTCCAATTCTGGAATTTCTTTAGCCCAGGCCGGGAACACTTTCCGTTCGGAGCGTCTAGGGCTCATGACTTCTCCGTTACCGTAGCCTTGGCCTCCCATCCCCATAGAGATCAACCACTTCCACGACGATTTTCTCAGGAAAATCTGAACCTTCTAGATCAATTCATACGAATCCGTACCTGACAAGTTTAACCGTAAAAAATATTTTACGGATTAAGTTATGAAAGTCTTTTGATTCTTCCAAATCACCAAGCTCGGAAGCGGTTTCTAAACAGTCCTTAAAACTGTTTGTTTCTCTAGAAAGAACAGTGAGAAAAAGTATGAACGATTAAAAAAAAAGATCCTTAGATACGAGGAATTGTACTTTCTCCACTTTACTTCCACTCTCTCTCCGTTGATGTATTTGCCTTAAATAGGAGATTAGAACATTAACCAAGGATTAATATACTTGTAAGGAAACTTCGTACTACCTTCCGGATTACGTGCCGGAGGGAGGCCTGACGTGATTAGATGCGACTCCCTGGCTGAAGGAGCAGGCTCATACTGGATGATGTGGCAAAATTCTACTGGACAGGAACTTTTTTCTCGCTTCCTATTCGCTAGATGTCGCATTCGTGGGGTAGTTCGGTTCTGGCTCTTTCTTATCTATTTTATTTTATTTTTTTACTCAACAATTATTGTCTGATATGCGCCGCACCATACGGGTCAATCTCGAACGTCCAATCGGTAGGACGTCATCAGAGATTGTAAAATCTTGAACGTCAAATCGGTAGGACATCATCAAATATTGTAAAATTATCGAAAAATACAAACGATAAATATAAATGACAGTCCAGGCTGATCCAACAGTGCATCAGCCTGGGTCTTTAAGGTGGATCCTAGGCTGGAAAAAAAAAAAAAAAATTTCTTATATTTCTGATTCATGCCCAAGCTGATGCACTGTTGCATCAGCCTGGGCTGATGTATATCAGGCCTCAAATACAAAATTAGTAAATTTGATTACCTCATTTGTTGTATCAAAATAAATTTAGGTTTCCTTTAGAATTACAGTTTCAAAAAATACAATTTTAAAAATAGTAATTTTAAAAAGTACGATTTGAAAACATAACTTTTGAAAACACAGTTACGCGTTTGACAAAATTTCAATTTAACCTTTAAAATCGCAGTATAACTTTTAAAATTGTACGTTTTCAAAAAAAACCCCCTTACCTGTAATTTGAAAACACTAATTTTCTGCGTTTTTAAATTGTAATTTTTTAAAAATGCAGTTCCCAAAAAATCTGGTCTTTTGCAATTTGGTTTAAAATCATACTTATTGTCTACGAAATCGCAATATCAAACGCACCCTTAGAGGTTTTCAAGTTATACAAAAAAATATATATATGGTCATTTTCACAGTCAAATTGTGTCTACTAACTTAACAGATTCCGTTAGTGTTACACATTAGAACCAATAAAATTGTGACTCATATCATATTTAAGTTAGTGTCACACTAACGAAATTTGTTAAATAAATATAAGAAATTTGGCTGTATTAAGTAAATTGTTTTGTTTTGTTTTTTTTTTTTTTTGGCATATGTCATAGATCTCTAAATTCATTTTGATACCTTAAGGAGTTAATTATAAATCAGGTATATTATATGAACTAATTTTATATTTTTTCCTAAAATTAAATTACAAACGCAATACTCATGTCAATCTAGGACATCCAGTTCGTAGATCATTGTTAGAGTAAAAATAAAAAGGACATATGCACCAACTCCATCCAACTGGTATTTCTCCGCTTTTTTGTTGGGGTCTATACAAAATTTTGAGACATGCTAGATATCTAACTCTTCGATCATTCTCTCGTTCAATTATTGTAAATTTATTATTAAATTTGGAAGACTCATATATGGGTCTCACAAATTCAATTATAAATTTATAAGAATTGAACAAAATAATATCATGGAATTGAAAATTAATTATTTCTTTAAAATTTGTTTCCGATTATTTTTGTTAACAATTTTGCAACTCTTTTTATATATTAGTAAAATAAATGGAAATCTTAAAGATGTTTCAAAAATAATTTTCTATCTACAATGAAGATAATATTACTAATTCAAATAATAATAATAATAATAATAATTTAAAACTCCTTTTTTATGTTAACCTCGTATGAGCTAGGTTATATAAAAATTGGACGACCCTATTTAGTCAACTATTTCATAAAAGTTCGTTTGTTAAACAAATAACCAGCTTCCATAAATTCACACTTGAACTCACCGAATGAGTGTTTCATGGAACATAGACACAAAACATATGCATTTTTTAGTTGTGTTTAGCTATGACGTGATTGTATTTCTCTTTCAGCATGTAGATATTATTGTAATTGTTAAATTAATATTTATTTTAAAAATTTAAGCATATAGAAATGAATAAATTTAATAATTTAATTTATATTATTGTTATGATATAAATTAAATAATTCAATTAATATATATTTTTTTTATGATAAGTGGTAGCTTAATATAATATCATAGTCAGCTCTTTCACAAGGCTAGGTTGTTGCTTAAGGCTCATAGTGAAAGAAGGCCCCTAAATAGTAACCATACAATTAAGGCTTCTTAAAATAAATAAAAAAATTAAGCCTTGGTAAAAAAAAAAAAAAGTACAATACTTTTTAATTAAGGCCTTAATTATGATAAAAATAATTACAAATTGAAACATATAAATAATTTAATGTGCAAGATATTGATAGTTTAGAATTTAGATGGAGAAATAGAGAAAGATGGGAGGTCACCAAGAGATCACAAGAGAGAAAAAAAAAAAAAAAAAAAATTGCCTATATTTTTCTCCCATTTTTTTATTTTTCAAAATCACCATTAGATTTGTGATCTCCATGTGAGTCATCATATGGGGACCACAGATCCAATGGTAATTTAAAAAAATAGAATGATAGAAGAAGGATATTAGTAGATGCTTTAGCATTTTTTTTTTTAAAAAAAAAAAAACCTAATTACGATAAAAATGTTAGTTAATACTCTTAATGGAAAATGTTATAGCATATACCTATGTCATTCTCTCATCCTTCTACTTTTTAAAATTACCATTAGATCTGTGATCCCTATGTGTACACAATCATGGGGACCACAGATCTAATGGTGATGATAATATTTAAAAGGATGAGAGAAGGATTTGAGTAGATATTCTAGCATTTTCATTAATTAATACCCTAATTATAATAGAAAAATGATTATCAATTGAAAGATGAAAATAATTCAATACACAAGATATTTAAACGGTAAAGACAGTAATTATAGAAAGGCCCTAATTATAGAAAAATATTTTTCATAGCTCCCTAATTAAGGACCCAATTATGGTCAAATTATTTAATTTCAATAAATTAAAATCATTAGACTTGGTAGTTTACAAAAAAAAAAAAACTAAAATACATTGACCTAATCTTGAATGTTCTCTCATACTTTTCGAGTTTATCAGGATATAACTGTTAAAAGTATGAAAAATCGTGAAAGCAAAAGTGCCGTAACCCAGCCAGCCGCCAGTTAAATAATCGTGAAATTTATTTGATTGATTGGATTTATTTTCATAACCAAATTATTTAATTAAAATTTAAATATAATAAATGGAAAAGAACACAAAAGTAAACAAAACAAAACTGCACCAAAGGGGGAGATTAATGAGTTCTAACTTATAAAGACAACACAAAAAGAAAAAGTAATTCTGATGACCCTTTCCGTTTCTTGACCGAATGTCAAGACCATTACTTTTTCCGGTCTTAAATAACGACTCCCCTTGGAATCCATCGGCAACTTCGACACACTGCGGGTTGAAAGTGGAGTCTTAAGCCAATACAAAGGCATTTCAGTGGGCCATTTGAAACTTGAAGGAAAAGGAAAGAATCGAAGGCTGAAGCCCAACAACAAGAAAAAAAAAACAAAAAAAGCAAGAATCACTTTTTCTTTTCTTTTTTATCTTTTTCTTTTTGCTTACTTTTCTCTGAGAAAAAAAAAATTCAAATCTCTTTTTAATTTTAAATTACATCAATTACTTCTTAGTATTATTTAAACACAAAACTCACTAAACTATTTGGCAAATCANTTCTTTCATTTTTTTTCTTAAAAAATTTAATTTCATTCTGCTTCGTATCATATCAATCAATTATTTCATATATTTTTTCTCTCAAAACTACTTATCAAATAGGCCTGAAATTTCATTCTGCTTCGTATCATATCAATCAATTATTTTATATTTGTTTCTCTTTCAAAACTATTTATCAAATAGGCCTGATAAAATTCTATGTGGAGTGCATTTTTGGTATACTACATCAATCAATCAATCAATTAAATTCCTTACTATTTTCCTCTGTTTTGTTTTCTAATACCTCTTTCAACGTTTGACTAGGTATTTCATAACAGCCAAAATACGCCCATATAAACCTTTGGTATATGTAGTTGCTGTCTCCAGTCGACTTTAAATCTAGTACAATTAGACCTATTAATAAATTATGGTCACGTAAGCTTAAGTACTACACAACAGGTCCCAACGGTAGAGTGGGGGCAAGAGAGGACAAAATGACTCACCGTCTACATTGGATCATCAAAAACCGTTTGTGTATAAAACCAACCGGCCCTCTTTCTTAATTTCTTTGACCAGACACTACGAGGTACTACCTCGAATTCGTTTTAGATAATAACTTCAAATTTTTTTTTAAAAAAACAATTCTTTTGAATGTTTTCAATATGGATGACTTATACCACAAAAAGCTCAAAGCATAAAATTCATATTATTATAGTGTAGAGATTTATTATAATGTTACATGTATACAAATACAAGAACATGGATTTTAAATTACTATTTTGTGTTGTGTGCTTAAGTATAGATGACTCATTTTTTGCTTTTGACAAATATTAATTAATTCGGCTTGCTTAGTTTAGTCTAATGATTTTTCAGCAGTTCAATTTATCACCTTTGATAACTAGCTTGAAACATACATCATTAGTGTGGATTCTAGTTGAAAAATTTTCAACACTCAAATAGATTGGACGGCTTGTTAAAAAGATTGTCGAGATGAAAAAAAGATTTGTATATCCATTAATTTATTTATGGGTGATATAGGTATTGATTTTGCCAATTGTGACAGTTACTGTTAAAAAAGTATTTTCAGCAATGAATATTGTTAAAAAACAATTATAACCGAATATGAGATCAATAGAATGATATATTAAACACTATCAACAATGAAGAAAACATAAAACAATTTTAAAATATGAAAACTCATCGATGAAAACTGAATACATTAACGTTAGGCATGAAAAAAAATATATATTACAAGTTATATTTATATGTTTTAATTGAGTTTGGTTGAATTGTTTATTTATTTTGTTTATTATATTCTTTAATATTGCTTTTGTGAACCAAAATTATAGCTCCTCCGCTTACAAGACCAATTAGTTGTTTTGCTTTATTTATTTATTTGTTCTATTTTGACTTTATTATTTAACTTAATAAGCCCTATTTTGCCTTTACTTAAATAAGAATTTCCTATAAAAGGGGGAGCTAAGTTATATTTTGTAAGCAGAAGAATTTAATAAAAAGGGTTAACTGTTTAGTACATGTGGTAATGCTTAATATCAAATGGCCACCTCAATTCTTTAAAGTAGTGTAGATAGTACTTATCTTGAGCCTTAATACCAAGATGATACTTTTGTATAATGGCAGAGACATGTCAAACAAATCAGATCTGTCATATAGCTCATATGATTCATAAATATTTTTTTTTTTAAAAAAATAATAATAACAAAATTGAAAATAAAAACAGGGGTGATTGCTTTGACAAAATGAGAGTGGCCGGCAATTTGGGGTAATTTTTTATTAGTTTGATGTATTTATTCATTTAAATTATAGACAAAAGTACCATATTAATATTTAGACTAAAAAAAGGTAACAATTTAAATTTTATTTTTTCTTGATATCACATTATTGTTATTATTATTTTCTTTTTTAAGGATCTGGCTTGGGGCTCAAGCTGGATCCTTTTTTTCTAAACGTTTACACTAGTTACTCTTAGCTTTCTGTACTCGCAAGTCAAGTCGCATGTACCATATGTGATGTGTATTTTTCAGAATTCCAGGACTGTAGGGTCTTCTGACTCGACTCTTCTTCTCTTCTGAAAATAAAGTTTGATGGAAAACCTCTGTAACGCGATTGAGCCGTGGGACCAACGTTTTGGTTGGGGTGCAGTTGAATGCTTTTTGGAAAGACGAAAATAGAAAAGACTCCACTACCCAATTCGAAATTGGAAAATATCCCCGACTCCCGAGAAAGAATTGATGGACGAGAAAGTGGGAGCAGGTTGACCCTTCAAGGACTTTCTAGAATGCCCCTCCCGCAACTTCCATGTTCCTTCTACCTTGGACGCTCATGCCAAGGGAAAACAAAACTGCTGAACGAAGACAATCTCATCATGCTGCTATTGCCAGGATTTGAAAAGGATTAAGCTAGAGTATTGCACAAGTTGCAATATCTTTTAGAGAAATGCATATTTGCATTATTCTTATTTTTTTAGTTTGTTTAGTTCCTTAAAAGCTATATTAGATCTAAATTTTTAAGCGTTATCGTACTCCCGATAATTTTATCCATTTTAGTGGATTGCGGCTTTTATTGGTTGTATTCTCAAGTGATTTTTATTTTACTGGATTTTCTCTCATGTTGTGAGGTATTAAATGTCTGTCTGAATTGAATTTTTAAGTTGCTTAACTTGTTGTTTTTCTGTTTTTGTTGTTCTTTGTATTATGTTGCTATTTGAATGAATGAATATACTTACAAATAAAAAAAAAAAACAAAACATTATTTAACTAGTTTAGCTAATGTGGTATGTTCATTCCACTTTTAAATTTATTCTTCATTTTCAATAAAGATTTATCTAAAGGTTGATTAAGAATATCACGTCATCTGAGAGTGTTGATGAAGAAATTCGTGGGCTTAACTTATTCCATAAAATCGGTTCAATAGGAGATGGTTGTTCAATCCTTATAAACATGCCCAAGGTCTTATCCACAGGCGATATGAGACTATTTCTCAACACCCTCCCTCACGTGCAGGCTAGTATTTTTCTGATTCTTATTACGAGGTAAGTAGTGCGAGCTCATTCGTCATTGTGGTAAGCTCTAATACCATGAAGAAATTCGTAAGCCTAGCTCATCCATAAAATCGGCTTAATAAGAGAGGATTGCCCACTTCTTATAAACATGCTCAAGGTCTTGTCCACAGGCGATGTGAGACTATTTCTCAACAGTTGGAAGAATGCAAAATAACATTTCTTTATATTTTATTATGAGAAATGTTACACACATTATCAAATACACACTCTCTAACATGACAGTAAAAATCACAATTGGATTCAAAATTCAATAGTGATTCACCTAAAATCTGATGTGGTTTTCAGTGGCACGTCAAGAAATATGCATTTGAGAGTGTGAAGTTCTTCAGATTAGTGGTGATTTAACATAGTATCATAACAAATATTTTAAGTTCGAACCTTATCTCTCTCAACGAAGAATAATGTTAGAATATCAATTAAATCAATATTTTTTATTAACTTAAATTTTTAATACCATATTAAATTCTTACTTAAGTTAAGTTAGCGGATGGAAGAAAAAAAAGGGTTGATTTAACACTATTCTTAGTAGACTTGCCGAATTTACTAGCCAAAATAACTAAAAATTATTTTTCTCTATTTTAACTATATACTTTTTTAAAGCATCTCCAGTAACCCCACCATTGTAGATATCCACTTTCACTATTCAATTTTATTTTATTTTTTAAATATTTATTTATTCTTTTTCTAACATTTATATATTTTAATATTTGTATTTTCTTAACAGTCATATTTCTAAATATTTGTCTTATTCTAACAATCATATTTTTAAAAATTTGTGTTTTCATGACGGTCATATTTTTGAATATTTATCTTATCCTAACAATTATATTTTTTAATATTTGTCTTTTTATAATAGTCATATTTTTAGAATTTTTTTTTCTTCTTAATAGTCATATTTTTCAAAAAAACAAATATTTTTAATATAAATAAGACAATTTTCTCTCCAATTATCATTTACCTCAGCTAAGGTTTATTTCCCATTCACCAAAAAAGAAATAGCAATAGAAAAGAGACTTAAAATTTTTAATGGTTTTTTATTCATTTGCAAGCGAAAACCAAAAATTTCTCACAAAATTAGTGAAGCTGCTAGAGACATTATTTTGGACCATTTCAACAAATAGCTAACCAAAAGAGTCCTGCTAGGCGTCAGATGGACGCCTAGCGTCCGTTTTAGTTTAAAAAAAATCAAAAAAATTATATTTTTTTTTAATTAAAAGACAGTTTTAAACTTATCAAATTTTCATTTTATTTTTTTCTAAGGTTATAAAATGGGGATGAAATAAGCCTGAATCCGTTTTTTGTTAAAAAAAATATTTTTTATTTTTTATCTC
>FXXK01001839.1:80237-91352 GCA_900184695.1 Betula pendula
GAAGAGATTAACCTGCTTCTTCAATTTAGTAATTTTAAAATCAATCCTCGTTGCTGATCTTAAGTTGCAATTATTTTTATTTTTTTTTTAAATTTGTGATGTCAAACGAAGCTACCAGGAAACACACAGCCACAACTACTCTTGGAAAAAAATGACCGTTGTAGCGTTTTGATTTTGAAGCTGGAAGCATATTCTTGGATGACTAGCCGGATTTTTGTTCGTGGACCTGGACCATCGCACGTTTTCTGCTGATTCTTTAATCCAACAAAACTGCTCAGACTGGAATATCAGCCTGAACTACACATAGGATACATAGATAATGGAGGTTGTTGGGTTGACTAAAAACTCGGCTGATTACGATGGAAAGAGTTTCCCTGTAAGATTTTTTTTTTTTTGTTTTTTCAAATTAATTCTGTTTCCCTTGATGGACCTATGGCGGCAAAGGCAAGATTTTTTTTTAATACAATAATGGGACAAAGGTTACAGGAAAATAAATAAAATAAAT
This sequence comes from Betula pendula, assembly GCA_900184695.1. Lineage (NCBI taxonomy): Eukaryota > Viridiplantae > Streptophyta > Magnoliopsida > Fagales > Betulaceae > Betula > Betula pendula. The sequence continues at coordinate 80,743 of FXXK01001839.1, forward strand.
AAACTAAACGGGGATAGTCATTCCTTCATAATTATGTACATGACTATTTTATCACTTATTTTATTTTTAGTTAAAAATAATTATTTCGCGTACCAAACATACTTTAAAGTGTTATTTTTATATTTTTCCTGTGTTTTTTTTAAAAAAAGATGTGACTTTAGATTTAAGATACATCACTATTAATTTTGATTTAAAATAATTTAAAGTCACATCATTTTTAAAAGAATACAAGATAGACATAAAAATAATATTTAGTATTAATCATGATCAAAGTATGAACGAAATGTCAAAGTCTAGGTTTAGGGTGCGTTTGGGTAAGGATTTCATAGACAATAAGTGTCGATTTTTAAACCAAATCGCAAAAACTGGTTTTTGGGAACTACGTTTTAAAAAATGCATTTGAAAACGCCAGACTTTTCTGCGTTTCAAAATCGCAGCTAAGGGGGGTGTTTTTTTGAAATGCGAATTTTTAAATGGTTAAAGCAATTTTAAAGCCAAACTGTGATTTTGTCTTCAACGTATTAATTGCGTTTTCAAAAATCACGTTTTTAAATCGCACTTTTTAAAATTGCTATTTTTAAAATCGCACTTTTTTGAAACATCGCAATTCGAACAGGCCCTTAATAGGGATGAAGTTTAATTTTTGAGCTTAAAAATATGTATATATATATTTGGAAAATTAGAAAAATAAAATGGAAGGAAGAGATATATAAATGGAGGAATATGGCGTCGAAGGGAGGAAAGAGATAAATTAATCACTTTGAGGAGATCCGACTTCTTAAATGATCACTTTGAGGGGATTAGACTCCAAATGCCTCTAGATAATTTAGTATTTTTTTTTTTTGTTTGAATGAATTGGCTACAAAGCTTAAATAAAAATAGTCATAACTTATTATAAAAATGAAATATTACACTCCTAATAATGAAAATAGTATATTAATAATGCCCTAATAAAATTAAGAAATTAATAAAAATAGAATAATGCTAAAAGTTAACATTATTTTTTATTCCAAAACTGTTCCATAATGCTGAATCCGACTCATCTAGTTTCAAGCATTCTTAAAAATATTGGTTTCCTAACCTTTTGTCATGCGTCACATGAGGCTCACCTTTCTCATGTGTCTTTCTTTTTTAATATTTTCTAATTAATTTCTCGTGTGTCTTGATTTGATTTAAAAATATGGGCCACGCCTAGCCCAGCCGCCAGCCTTTCTTTATGGAATATGGTAGACAACGTGCCATTGACATCTTGATGGTGCGCCGATTACGACGTGTGCTGATTTCTCGACGCTTCAGTGCGTTCTTTTTTGTATGCGACAAAACGTCACGGCATGTGCTCTGACCTTTGTGCACTGGGGCAGGGCCGGATGGGTCCGATCCGACGGGTTTTTCCTCATGTGTACGGAAGTCATGGTTCCGATCGACGGTGGGGACGAACGCGGGACCTGAATTGATGGAAAGGAAAGTGGTAACGTGAGTTGTGAGTTGTGAGTTTCCAAGGTTCGTGCAAGTCATACTGCCAAATCCAAATGCCCTGCTGTTTAGTGGGTCGGGCCGACGAGTGAAATCGGTGATATTTTGCATCGCACATCTGGGCCGGGCCCCTATTTTAGCTTCCGGACAGAAGGCTTTTTAGCCTTTGGGTTCAATCATGGGTTAGAGGGCTTAGCAAATCCCATGTCATTTGGCCTACAAGGCCCAAATTAAAAAACATCCATTTGAATTTTTCGTTTAAATTCTATTTATATTGGAGAAATGCTAAGTTTTCCAACTTTTTTTTTCCTAAAAAGTTGGTTTCGAGGTGACGTGTCACCATCTCATGTGATTTATTATTTTACTTAATAGAATAGGTGAAACCAAATGTTTGGAAATTTTTTTGAAAAACCTAGGTTTTATCTTTATATTGAGCCGGCCTTTTTTGAAGTCCAATCATGCCCAATGATTAAGTGGCAATTCCAAGCCCATAGGTTAAAAAGGGACCAAAATATGGATTGAGTACTCAAATTTTATAAAAGTTTGTACAACTTAAAGGGATTGTGAGATTCACTTGTCTCAACCATGTGAGCTCAACATCTTAAACTGTCGGGAAGAGATTGCACAACAATCATTTTTTTTTTAATAGCCTAACTGTATCCTCATTCTCAAAATCCAGTTGAAACTAAAGCTAATCAAATACTAGGCAACGATGTGTACCAAACTTTGTAATGCTTCCATGTCCAATAAATTATAGTAAGTGACACTTCAAAAATATCTCTTGTTATTCTTTATGCGACATTTGTAGATAACAATTCACTTCAGTATTGTGTTATAGCAAATACTAACATATTAACTTAGTATGTTAAGTTGAAGCCAGGTCGCATAATGTTTGAACCACATTACTAAAAAAACTATGAAACCCTAGCACGAATTTGAACGCATCATTAACTTGTTCGAATAGGGTGGCTTCATACTGTATTTTTCATAAATCAACTTTCACCTAAACTTTAGGTTGACTTTAGGCTTATATAAGCATCTTTATGCACCATTTTCAGAGAGACTTGAGGCCTTTGTTTTGTGACCTAAGACAAAACTATAGCATTCATATGCCTTCAATTGTTCATCTCTCTTAAAGTTTTGTTAGACCACACAAATTCCTAAAAATCTTCAGCTTTTGGAGTTTCAAGATTACAAGAGGAAATTCCATAGAACAATTGGCCAAAGGTTTTGAAGATATTGTGGTATGAGACGAGAGGGTTGATTGTTGGGGTGCACAAATGGTTTAGTTATAGAGGTTTTGTAAGTTAAAATGTGTGTAATTTAATTCTTATATGGTGAATGAATTTTCTAGGTGGCTATCTTAAAGTGATTTTACTTTTGAGAAGTTTTTCAAAGAGTTTGCACTTTGAGATCACCAAATTACTATGCTTGATAGTTTTATTACTTTGCTTATTTTGGTGATTGTTGTATGATTCTTATAATTTTCAATTGGTTGACTATTCTAAAAAACACCTATTCCCTTCCTTGTAGGTGTTGTTTCACTTTAAGTGACCATAAGTATTATATATATTCCGATGTTTTGGGCGGAGGAGGGAAATCGCTCCCTCCTCTACCCTTCCTCTTCTCCCCTTCTCTTCTTGCCTTTTCGTAGGCAACAACCGCTCTTTTGGTGGCCTTTCCTCCTCTTTGGAGGCTTATCTCTCCACAAGCAACTTTATCGACTCCCTTTCCACCACGTGGTAGCCGGTCTCCACCTCCTCTTGCTGCTCACAGCCCGGATCTACTTCTTTCGAGTTTTTAAATCTGGTTTTTTCAAAACTAGATCTATAAACTTTGAAGAATTCCACCACCTCACGCCGGCACCTCCCTTCGCCCTGTCTTCAGTCGGTAGTTCTGCTTTGTGAATTTATTTTTTTGCATTTATTTTTCTGTTTTATTTAATTTTCTTGTATTTTGTCTGTTGTCCTGGGTCTTGGATCAAGGACTTGTGTGTCTCCTGCCCTTTAGGGTCGAGGAGTATAGGTCGGGTGTGGGAGTATAACTCTCACGGCCAGTAATAACGGAGTGTATTTCGGACTAATCATGTCCCGATCTAACCTTAGATCTAGTCTGTTGAGCATATCTGCTCCTTTTCTGGAGTTATTCTTGGGTTAGTGGTGGTTGTAGTCATAGACAGTTCTTTAATTGTTAGATGCTTTTGTCCAGTCTATGGCTGTGTAATTTCATAGCGTTTGTGCTATGTTTAATCTGCGTTTTATGCTTCTATTGTAAGAGCTTTATGCTTCTGATTTATTATTAATGAAATTTGGCAGATTCTCACTCAAAAAAAAAAAAAGTATTATATATATTAGTCATAACTATAGACTATAGTATAAGTAAGTAACTACTATTAGTATATTAATATAAACNTAATTATATATGTTAATCTCATGTTTAAAAGGTGGACACAAAAAATTGATATGACTTTTAAAATTAATATTGAATCAAAAGTCAATAATAATCTATCACAAATCTAATGATGATTTTAAAAATCACATAAATTTTTAGTGTTACCTTAAATTTAAGATAGATCATTATTAACTTTTGATTTAATTGTGATTTTAAAAATAACATCATTTTTGATAAACACAAAATAAACAGAGATTGACATGTATCATGACTTCTTCTTTTTTTCGTCTCTGCTGCATTTAATCATGAACAACTAATCCCTTTTTCTAGAATAGAAAAATAAAAATAAAAATAAAATAAAGTAATCCCTTTTTTTAGTTGTAATTAATTTTAAATTTGGTTGTGTTAACTTGTGTTGAGTCCCCACACCCCAGCAAAGCAAAACTCTTGGCGACCTCAGCGAGTCACACCCGGTTGAGGAATATCAAAATCCACGCTCAATATCAAAACCCATAGGACCATAAGTAGCAATAAAAACACACATTTGGTAACTTCCTAATTATATGCATGGTCCTTTCTTAAAACTCAAAGTATTTCGTTAATGACATAAATTAGTTATAAATTGATTTGTAGTTAATTCTTACAAATCAATTTAATTATTTTATTAAATTAATTTGTAAAAATTAACTATAAATTTGTAACTAATTTCTGTATTATTTTTAATATGAGTCCAATGAACATAAATTCCAAGTTACTCCTACTTGCCCGAGATAAATATATAATTTGAAGTTGGTTTATCGAATAGTAGTTACTCTGGCAAAAACAATTTAAACACATCTTCTTCTTTTTTTTTTTGTAAGATATAAACACATCTTAAAACTTTAAGAACACGTCATTTTGGCGGCACCAAAACTAGTTTTAGTAAATGCTTTTTTTTATTTTTTTATTTAATAATGAGAAAATGGTTACAGGGGATCGAACAACTATAAATGGGTGAGCATTCCAACAACAAAGCTCAAATGGAAACGGCTAAATACAAACAGAACCAAATAGTAGGTAACAATTTCATTAATGATCTCAAAGAGACCAATAACAAGTCGGGCCTCTCCAGGGACCGTACAAAATGGTACAAAAGCTAAACACTAAATTTTAAGTGTTTTACTAGTACTCCCTGTTGAGTGGTCACAGGTGCATTAAAATTTTTATTATATATAAATTCTTAATAAATGAATATGACATTTTATGTGATGAGTAATGTTATATGCAATTTTTTTTAATTTTTAATTTTTTAATGTGATATTACTTTTAAAATTATTATTGGATCAAATTTTAATATTAATTCATCTCAAATTCAATAGTAATTTTAAGGGAAAAATATAAAATTGATCTATGTGGTTGACCTAAATTACAAATCACTCTCTATTGTTGAAGAAAAAACTTAGAGGTTCTTATGATTGGCCAAAATAACAAATCATTTCTCGAAGCAAATTTTTGTCAGTCATTTTAACAGAAACCGTCAGTCTATTATGTCACACCGCCCGTCGCTCCTACGTGTTCTTATTGGTCTAACGTGGCAGACTGACGGTTTCTGTTAAAACGGCTTCAGGGAGTGATTTGTTATTTTGGTCAATCATAGGGACCTTTGAGTTTTTTCTTATACCACAGAGAGTGATCTATAATTTAGGCCAATCACAAGGACCAATTTTATATTTTTTCCTAATTTTGAAAGTAACATTCCATTTAAGATGATAAAATATTATATATAACATTACTTTTAACTGACGTAATAATTCATATGTCAATAAAATATAGACTGTCATATAGTAGTTTACATAATNGCTCCTTCGGGTATGATTCGCCTGGCTGGGATTTGCTGACGCAATTCTTCATTTTGCTTAGCCAGGTTTTCCATATGTCTTGCCATTTGTTGCAGATTTTCTTCTAGGAATGCAATTCTCTCTCCTGGATCATTTGGGGGCACTCCAAGATTAGGAGGAGGCCTAGATGGCCCAGCTGCGTGGTGGACTGCCTCCTGCTCAGGAGGTGTGTCATGAGCAGCTGCTGATCGACGGGTGTTCACCATATTTAGATTTGTATAGTAGAAACAACACTGTGTCGTTCCCACAGACGGCGCCAAACTGTTGGTACAGTTTATGACGAACACCTGTAAAAAAAGAACACGTAAGCAAAGAGCTTGCCGGGAGGTGCCGGCGGGGGATAGCTCCGATGCTTAAGTTAGTGAGCTTATATGATGGTCTGACAATGGACTGTAATTTGATAGCCTATGCTTGATAGTAAAAAGATTTCAACCCCTTACCTTGGTTCTTCCAGCCTTATTTATACTCTCTTCAGTATCGTGGTCCTCGGGCATTCCGGGGTCGTGCTCTTGGACTTCGTGGTCCTGATCGTGTCTATTCTGTATGATCATACGTAGTGGTGTTAGTCCGTGATTCTCGGGTTCGTGGTCGATCGGTCCTCATTTTCAGGAGTTGTGGCCTCTGTGGCTGTTAGTAACGAAACCGTTTCTTGGCTTTTGTCTTGAGGCCTGCTGTCGGGTATGGGCCTCTTGATCTGGGCCTTGCTGCATGATTGGGACTTTGGGTCTTTTGGCCCAAATTCCCTAACAGTTACCCCCCATTCCCCTAACCCGAGTCCTCAGCTCGGGTTATGGGGAATTATCTCACCGAGGGCTGATCGAGGCTCGGGCCGCATAGGCTGGCAGTTATCTTTGGCGTATCTGTTCCTTAGGGAGGGGCACGTGGCGTCTTCCTTGTGGTGTCTTTTAGGTGGCACGTCTTTTGATGGATTGTCCTTTCGTGTACTAACTGTACCGCCCGGAGATCGTCCCTTGATATTCTTGGCTACACGTGGCGCTTCAGGGGCTTGGACGCATTTAAGGATTTGCTCGCCGTTTGATGTGGGCCTCCCTCTTATCCTTTGTCTTCTTCCTTTGCTCTGGTTCTGGTGTTGCCATAACCGATTGGACCTACATTTTCCTTCTTCTTTCTTGCTTCTGTTCTGCTGGCTCGGTATCATCTACACGATTTTTCTTCGTGGTATTTCCTTAGGGTTGTCTTTTTTAGGGTTTCTGTTGATAAGGTGCTGCCTTTGGAGTGTTTCGTTGATCCTGAGGGTCCCCTTTTTTCTCTTTTGGAACCTACACTTCAACTGATTGAGCCTGCTGTTCCCCATCTTCGTTTAAGCGTCGCTTATTTGCTAGTTCGCCAGTGCTGTTCACGTATTCATCTTCCTCTTGTCCCTAGCGTTTTATATATCATGGGTTTAATTCCTATTCCTTCTGATTCGGATGGGTCAGGCAGCGACCCTTCCAACTCAAAATCACCGGTTGATTTCGCAGTTGACCACATTCAACGGTGGAGGTCTGTTCTTCGACCGAAGGATGAATCTAGATTGCGTAAGTATTATGGGATTCCTGCTTCCGTTCTGATTCGTTTTCCCGAGCCCGGGGAAGGCTGTGTGGTCAACGACAAGATTCGGGAAGTTTGTATGTGCGAGCACTTCTTGAGGGTTGGCTTTCGATTTCCTTTGCCCTCCATTGTGCGAAGGCTTCTTTGTTATTTTGATTTATCTCCTACCCAAATTAAACCTAATGGTTGGAGATATCTGTTGGGCTGTTGCATTCTCTGGCCGTATGTCTTCGGAGATGAGGTGTCTCTTTCGGTTGCGGAGTTTCTCAACATTTATCAGCCTGTCAGGTATGGCAACTGGATGTGGACGTTTCAGTCCAGGGACAACAAAATTATCCATCTTTCTCCTAGTTACTCGAATAACAAGAAGTGGGAGAATCTCCTATTCATGGTCTCGGGTGAATGGGACGTCGTCTCGGGTGACAGCGAGGGACCGGCCTCTCACAGTTCTGTTTCTTGCACTTGGAAACCTCATGTTGTAAGCTGTAAGTTGTCTTTAAACCAAGGTCTTTATTGAACCTTTTTGTTACTCGGGCTCTTACAGTTATGTTTTCTGATGGCCTCGGTTTTTATTTTCAGGGCAGGAAATTCCTTTGTTGACCGTCGAGCAGCAACGTCGGGTGGATTGGATCTTGGGCTTTGCTGCCGACAAGTCTGCTTTAGCTCGGGACATTCGAGACTTTGACCTTCTGGTTACTCGCGGTCGTATCCACAAATATCTGGGATACCGAGTAGTTGGGAGCTATGCTCCAAAGAAGAAGGCGGATTCCGAGGGAAGGCACATTCCCGAGGAATTTCCGAGAGAAATGTTCCATGTGGGGAAGAAGATTTCTGGAAAAGTTGGGCCTTTTGAGAGGAAGAGGGCATCGGAGAAGGGGTCCCCTGAAAAGAAGAGATCTCCTGAGAAAAGGAAGTTTTCCGAGAGAAGGTTACCCGAGAAGAGAGTAGTCTCGGGGGAAAGGAAACCTCTTGAGAAGGGACTTCCAGAAAGAAAGGCTCTTCCTGATAAAAGGGCGGTTCCTGTGAGGGCGGCTTCTAGGAGAGTGGTTCCTGAGACGGAACTGATTGGCTCCAAGCCGGACGTAAGACAGGAATCCAGTAGTTTGGGTGTCTCTTCGGCTGAAGCCCGGACAAAGCCGGCTTCGGACAAGGGAAAAGGTAAAGTAACCGGGGATGTGTCTCGTAAGGAGGAGGTTCCATCTTCAAAAATTATGGCCTCAGCTATGCGATCACATCAGTCTGCGGTTCCTCTCCCTAAGCCGAAAGTCAAGCCTACAGTGGAGATTTGTGGGGCTAGTAATTTTGAACCTATCGTCATGCTGACTCTTGGGGCTCCTTCTAGAGTGTTATCCTCCTGGTCTGATTCTGAGGGCCATAACCTCGCAGGGGAGAAAAGATCCCGGGACGAAGATGTTTGTGAGGAAGAGCCTGAGAAAAGGCAGAAGGTGGATCACGCTCAGTATTGACGCCATACTTGGTCGTCATCTGGCCTCCCATCCGTTACCTGATTTAGGGGATGCCAACATTGTTCCCACTGGTTTATCCCCTGTGGCTCCATCTGATAACAGGTTGTTTGACCCCCCTACAGTTGGTGAGGAGGTTTCTCTACCCGTGGGATCGGGAGAAGCTGTGGTTGATCAGGTATCTTGTCTTCCCGAGGAAGAGGTGTCTGCTCGGGTGCTTGGGGCGGATCAGCCTTATGAAGTTATTCCTCCTTCACCTGCGGTTGCAAGTGTTGAGTGTCCCGCTCAGGAGACACCTACCATTGGCGGCTCTGGCTTTTGGGGGCCTCTTTTGTCATCTTTGGGGGAAGGCTTGACTGGGCATCTTCTGCAGGTGCTTTCCAGCATCCTTCCCCAGGGCCACTCGCGGGGAGCTGGTTGGGTGTCGCCGGAGGAGTTTGTTGATCTTTTGATACATCAGAAGATTACAGTAAGTTTTGTTGGTCGTGTTAGTATCTGTTTTTCAGCAGGTTCATCGTCTCTGCTAACTCTTGTTTTTTCAGGATGTTGTTAAAGTCGTTGGCCTCTTCTTGGAGTATCGAGACAGCCTAAGAGCCGGTCCGGATGAGGTCTCGGTCTTGAGGAAGAAGCTTAAAAATTCTGAGGATGATGTTGCCCGCCTGGCTTGCCTTGTTGAGGATCAGGCTACGGAGCTTCGGGGTTTGACTTCGGCCCAAGCTACTTTGGAGGCAAAGGCCTCTAAGTCCGAGGGGATTCGATCTCGGTTGGACGCCGCTGAGGCCAAGGTGGCTGAATTGGAAACTAGGATTAAAGAGCAGCCCGACTCGGAGGTTCTAGCTGCTCAACGGTCAGATCTTGAGGGCAAGCTTTCTATTGCTGAAGATCGGATTGTTGACTTGGAGGCCGAGTTATTGATTATGGGCGCCGGTCGTCAGAAGATTGTTGCTATGCATTCTGAGGTTTCTGAAGAGTTGTACCGCGTGAAGCAGGAATGTGTTGCAGCGGAGTCTCGGGCCTCAATTCTTGCTGAGGAGAGGGATGCCTTGGCCTTGTCTCTGGCTGAAGCTCGGGACCAATCTTCTGAAGATCAGGCCAGGGCGGAGAATTCTTTGGCCCTTGTCCAGACTGTTCAGCGCTTGAGTACAAGTTAACACGTAAGAAGCTGCGCATGTCTTCGGAAGAGGCATCATCACTACCGAGCCCTGTCACATCGTTATTTCCAGCAATTATGCTGTATGGCTCGGGTGAGGGATGGCGCCTGGGCCTTTGGGTTATTGTTGGGGCCTTCTCCACACTCAGGCACTTATACCTCCATCCACGCCCTGATGTAGACTTGAAGACGGTGGACCCCCGGCGTTTAACAGTCTCTGCCTCTGCTATCCAAGCGTTGATTGAGCTGGGCAGGGAAGAGATGCCCGATGCCCCGGCTTAGTGAATTTAAGGCCATCGCACAGCCTCCCCAAGCTGCTGGGGAAGATAACTCTGGTGATCCTGCCATTCCTGTTGCAGACAGCCCTGATGCCTTGGTTGGTCATGATGAGGCATTGGCGTCTAAGGAGCAAGATCAGGCTTTGACGGACAAGTCATCAGCTCCTGGCTCTAGCTCGGATAAAGCCAATCTTGGGGATGTTTAGTCTTGTATAGCTTTGGAAGTTTTGTATATCGAATAGATTAGTATTTTTTTTGTTTCATTCTTAATTGTAATGAATGAATTTTTTATCAATTTTGAATATAGATTTTGATCGTTTGAACATTTTGTGAATTTTTGAAGTTTCGAGATTATGGTTCCCGAAATCTTTCCTCAGGGTTTTGATCCTTAGAGTTTATTTTCTCGGAATTTTCCCTTGGAATCCCT
>FXXK01001840.1:0-10834 GCA_900184695.1 Betula pendula
GACGTATTCTTAGCATGAAACTTTATATGCATCTAGTGACGTACTTGGCCTCTTCATTTACATATATTAATGCTTTTGTGAAGGGAGAACATATGACGAACAATCCTCAAAAGAAAAGCTTCATTTGATTTCGATAATTGCCACAATAATATTCTAACAGAGAAGAAAGTAATAATAAGAGTTTAATTTTTATAACAACTACAACTCTAAGTGTACATTATTCAATGGAAAACAAAAAGAGTACAAAGGGTGGCAAACCAAAAGCCCTATTAAGTCTTATTATTAGTCATGCATGAATCCCATACATGATGGACATCAAACAACGTAAAAGAATGATCACCTTAATTAGGAAGAAGAGGCACCGTCCTCATCATCCTTCTCTGCAGCAGACATATTCAAATCAAACTTGGGAGATTTCGAACCAGATCACTTTCTCTTGCAGCTCGTTAAGATCAAACCCTAGTCCTCCACTCCTTGGCAAAGAAGCCAAAGCCTCGATACCACTACCCTCATTTCCTTCAACAATACTACATGCTGCATTCATGCTTTCTAGCACACCCTCAACCGCACTAAGAAAAGTCTAAGCGATTTCTTTCATGTCTTGTAGTGATCCAAAAGGGTCCCAAGTTATAGTTGGTGGAGGAAACACCCCACACCATTGACAATCGGTATGCGACCTTGAACAAATTCATAATCAAATTAGAAATAAACAAAATAACTGAATAATATAAATTGTTACACATGTACGTCTATCTCTAACAGTCGTCATATGTCCAAACAATGCTTCCAACAAGTGGAAGTGCTTCCCACCCACCGACGCACCTTCCTGGCTTGCACGGGAGACGTCGACCAGACTCCTGCTTCTATCCTGGTCTGTTTATCAACGCAAGAATTGCCTACCCGCTTCTAAATTTCTTACCGCCTCTTCCGTTGGGGTAACAGTAACAATTTGGTGTACTCTCAATTCTTGCACAGGGTCACCATCAGGTAGCAGCATCACCATCCCGAGGTATTTCATGGTTGATCAGTTGTTGTTTCTCAGCGGGTGAGGGAAGAGTGTGTATTAAAGTGTTACTGTTACCCCAACGAGGAGGCATAAAAAGGAAAAAGGGGTAGTAGTATTGCGGTGATAAAAGCCAAAGAGAAAGCGGGAGTTGGTTGACTCACCCCACACGCAAGCCGAAGGTGCGTGGTGTGTGGGAAGCACTTCCACTTGTGGAAGGCTTTGTTTGGGACACATGAGGTCTTTTAGAGGTGGACGTACATGTGTACATTTTTTATATTATTAAGTTATTTTATTTTATTTTTAATTTGAATATAATTGTTCACGGTTGCATACCGATCGTCCAATGGCATGAGGTAGTTCCTCCCCAACTATAACTTGGGACCCTTTTGGATTACTCAAAGAACTAGAAGAAATCGCTATATCTTCTTAGTGTGGCTGAGGCGTGCTGAAAAGCATGAATGCAGAATGTAGTACTTTCTAAAGGAAATGAGGGTGGTGGTGTCGAGGATTCGCTTCTTTGCCAAAGAGAGGAGGTCTAGGGTTTGATCCTCAACGAGCCGCAAGAGAAAAGGGGTTTGGTTCAAAGTCTCCCAAGTCTGATCTGAATATGCCTGCCTCCAAAGAAGGATGATGAGACAGTGCCTCTTCTTCCTAATTAAGGTGACTCATTCTTTTACGTTGTTGGATGCCCATCATGCATCTCAGATTCATGCATAAGTAATAATAAATCTAGTTAGGCTTTGTTTTTTCCCACCATCTGTACTCTTTTGTTTTTCATTGAATAACGATACACTTGGAATGTACTTGTTACAATTATAAATTAAACACTTATTATTTACTTTAATCTCTATTAGAATATTACTACGTGGCAATTAATGGAATCAAATGAAGCCTTTCTTCTTGACATATTTTAGCATGAAACTTTTACATGCATCCAGTGACGTACCCTAGGCGTCATATATTAATGTTCTTTTGTGAAGGGGGAAACACATGATGAACATTCCTCAAAAGAAGGCTTCATTTGATTCGATAATTGCACAATAATACTCTAATAAGAAGAAAGTAACAAGAAGCTGTTTAATTTATTATTATAACAATACAACTCCAAGCATACATTATTGCAATAAGAAAACAAAAAAGTACAGATTGGTGGGCAAAACCAAAAGTCTATTGAGTCTTATTATTACTCTGCATGATGGACATCAAACAGCGTAAAAGAATTATCACCTTAATTAGGAAGAAGAGGTACCGTCCTCATATCATTCTCTACGAGGAGGCCATATTCAGATCAAGACTAGGAGAATTTGAACCAGACCTCCTTTCTCTTGTGGTCATTAAGATCAACCCTAGTCCTCCTCTCTTTGACAAAGAAGTCGAAGCCTCGACACCACCACCTCATTCCCTTTAGCAGTACTACATGCTGCATTCATGCTTTTCCAGCACGCCCTCAACCACACTAAGAAGTGTCTAAGCGATTTCTTTCTGTGCAGTATTCCAAAAGGGTCCAGTTATAGTTGGTTGAGGAAACACCCCACACCATTGACGATTGGTATGCAACCTTGAATAAATTCATAATCAAATTAGAAATAAACAAAATAACTTAATAATATAAATTTTTACACATGTACATCAACCTTTAATAGTTGTCATATGTCCAAACAAAGCCTTCCCACAAGTGGAAGTGTTTCTCACACACCACGCACTCTGGCTCGCAGTGGGGTGGGTCGACCATTCCGTGCTTCTCTTGGGCTTTTATCAATGCAAGTACTGTTACCCTCGCTTTCTTCCTTTCTTGCGCTCTCCGCCTCTTCCTTGGAGTAACAATAACACTTTAGTGTAACTCAGTTTCTTGGAGAGGGGCACCATCGCTGCAGCATCACCATCCCAAGGCGTCTTAGGCTGATCAGTTGTTTTTCTAACGGAGGAGGTAAGAGTGTGTATTGAGTGTTATTGTTACCCTAACAAAGAACGGAGAACACAAGAAAGGAAGAAGTAGGTAGCAGTACTGGCGTTGATCAAAAGCCAAAGAAAGAAGGGGAGTTGGTCGATCCACCCACGCACGAGCCATAGTACGTGGTATGTAGGAAGTACTTCCACTTGGAAGGCTTGTTTGGACACATGAGGTCTGTTAAAGGTGGATGTACATGTGTAACATTTTTCATATTATCAGTTATTTTGTTCTTTCTAATTAGCTTATGAATTTATTCAAGGTTGCATCCCAATCGTCAATGGTGTGGGGTGTTTCCTCCACCAACTAGAACATGAGACCCTTTTGGATTACTGTAGGACAGGGAAGAAATCGTTTCGACTCTTCTTAGTTGACTAAGGGCGTGCTGGAAAGATGAATGCAGCAGTTAGTTATTGCTGAATGAAACGAGGGTGGTGGTAACAAGGCTTCGGCTTCGGCTTAGCTTCTTTGCAAGGAGAGGAGGACTAGGGTTTGATCTCAACGAGCCACAAGAGAAATTGACGTTTGGTTTGAAATCTCCCAAGTTTGATTTGAATAGGCCTGCTCTAGAGAAGGATGATGAAGGCAGTGCATCGTCTTCGTAATTAAGGTATCATTCTTTTCGCTTTTTAATCTCCATCATGCATGAGATTCATGCATGTGTAATAATAAGACTCCATTAGGCTATTTTTTCCATCCTCTATCCTCCTTTTGTTTTTCCTTGAATAAAGGTACGCTTGTAACTGTACTTGTTACAATAATAAATTAAACACTTATTATTACTTTCTTTTCTGTTAGACTATTATTGTGGCAATTATTGGAATCAAATGAAGCCTTTGTTTTGAAGTATTCTTAGAATGAAACTTTACATGCATGCAGTGACGTACCTGGCAGAAAAGCAGTAACTAAAGTATAGAGTTATATTTTTTTCAATAGCAAAAACTGGAGATGCTTTGTGGATTTCTGTCAAAAAATTGGACAGAAGTACCACATGTGTCTTTCGATTAACGACAAGTACCACTAGTGATACTTCTTGAAATCGAAGCAGCTATTAGATTATGGCTTAAACCATAGGTACCCCATAGGGCATTTAACCCTTATTTTTATTAATGGTTTCATATGTGTTTGTTTTTTCTTTGATTGAGTGTTGGCAAAAATATAATAAAAAAACAAGAAATAATATTTAAAAGCAAGTAGAAAAGAGAATAGCGAATCTGTTGAAGTGTGTAGTAAAAAGCAGTAACTAAAGTATAGAGTTATATTTTTTTTTCAGTAACTAAAACCAAAGATGCTTTGAATTATAGGCTAAGACCAAACCAAGCAGTTTTCTCCTTTCGCCTCGGCATGCGACCCACAGTTCAAGGTAGTCAACCCACATAAAAGTTTATGGAAAGATGTGGCAAAGCAGTCTTGAATACGTATTCCAGATTCTCCATCGTTGGATCATTATAACAAAGGGTACCATGGACTATAACTCTTGAAACTTCTGTGGCCTCTACACTGAAAACCGAAGCGAACACATTCAAACTTTCTTCTCACTACTTAAAAAATAAAAATAAAAATAAAAATAAAAAACCTTGCTTCTCACTCAATCCTCTTCTCATCACTTGGGCAACAACAAAAAGAGAATCATTTTTTACACTCTTTACAAAAATAAGATAGTAAGACAAGAAACAAAATGCGTTACTATGTCATTTTCTTTAAGAAATTATTTGCTCCCACCAGATTATGATAAATTGGTATGCAAAATGTTACAACAAATATTTTTTCAGAATGCAATAGAGCCCAAAAAAATCATCTATTATTTGGTTGCATTTTGTACAAATGAAATCAAACCTAAACACCCTCAGATTTTCTATTCTAGCAAAAAAGATTCTCGAATTTTAAAACTTTAGAAAGTGTTTAGAGAGACAGATGAAGAGAAATTTTTTTTATGTCTTTAAAACTTGATTGCTTAAAATAGCAGTTATTATTGTCTATTCACTAACAGTCACTTAATTTCATAATTATCAAATCTTAATATACACTTAATTTTGACCATCAGATTCAATTTTTATCAACAATTATTTAATCATAACTATTAGATTATAATTGTTAGTAACCATTATTTAATCTCAACGATTAGATTAAACTTAATAAGATTGGCTAGCTACTGAACACAGAAGATGAAAAAATAGAGTAGGTTACTCTAGCAGGAGTAGGAGCTCTAAAATCCCCAAATTCTATTCTGCCTTGGCCAAACTATGATTGTAATTTCACATCTTTTTTTCAAGGTTATGGACTTCAATATCATACTTTTGTCCCACATAACTAAAATGTAAGGAAATTCTATCATTTATATGTCATTTAAAAACTAGCTAATGATGTTTTCAGATGGTGTTAAACTCATAAAAACCAATGATCTTTTTTCTTTTTGGTCATCTAACATTTAATTATCAGGACTGAGTGCCATAAAGTTTTGATTTGATCATGCTCTTACTGCAACCACAATACTCAAATCACACCAATTAAATTGAATTTGTGAGACCTACATAGAGGCCTAGCTATAACTTAATCAATATACTGACAAAAAAAATTAAACAAGTGGCTTAATTCATGATAGTTTTAAATTGTGGTATATTATCGGATTTAAACGATTAATTAGAAAACAAAATTAGAACTCCTTTTTGTTTTTTGATAGATGGGTCCCCCTGTTGTTATGAATTGATCAATCTTAATCTTTTAGGAATAGATTTGAGGCATATTAATTATCAACATTCAAGTATATAACATTAGAGAAAAATGTGACAAATTAATGCATACACGTGAGAGTGAGACATTCTTGCAAAGAGCCATTCAAGAGCTGCCAAGGGCCTAGAATGGTTGAGGACGTACCCACATCGCTTGCTTGGTTTCATCGCACATGTATTATGATATTAAGGGTCTATTTGGGTTTGTAATTTTAAAAAGTACAATTTGAAAATGCGATTTTTAAAAAATATAGTTACGTATTTCGCAAAATTGTAATTTGACATTTAAAATCGCAGTTTAGCCTTAAAATAATGTGTTTTCAAAAAGGTATTTATTTGCCTGCAATTTGAAAAAAAAAAAAAAATTTAAAAATGCAATTCCAAACGATTCATTTTTACGATTTGGTTAAAATTTTACTTTTTGTATACGAAATACCAATGCCAAACACACTCTAATTCTTGTATCTTGTCGTGTACAAATACAATAAAAATAGAAGATTAATTAAATTTAAGAAATAACTATAAGTTTTCATAAAACAAACGTTGCAATTGCAGGCAAGATCCCTTATAAGTACTTTCTGGTTTCATGGTCTACCATCTCACATGCTTTACCCATATAAATTGCAGGCAAAATCCCTTAGAGCATTAACAGCAGCTTCCCTTAAATCTCATTCACTTCCCTACTGTAGGGAAAATTGTTAAAGAAACACAAAAAAGTCTCTGCAGCAGCTTCCCTAACTGTTCCCTAAACTATAGAAACACCAAGGGAATCACTTTTGGTTCCTTTAGCATTATTTTAATATAAAAAACTTTCTCTCTCCTCTCTCTCCCTTCTATCATTTGTTTAAAACAATATTTAAATGATTTTTTTTCCTCTCTCTTTCTTCTAGCATTTAATTTAAATAATATTTAATTCATAGAGGGAAAGATGAAGGGAAGCTGCTGTGGAGTGCATTTAAATAGGGAACTAAAAAATGCTTTTATTCACTACATTAAAAAAAAGTTTAAGGGAAACTGCTGCTAATGCTTTTATAGCCCGTTTCTCTTTATTGGATTAAAAAAAATAAAAAAATAAAAAATTGCAGGCAAGAATCTCCAAACATTTCATATATCAGTAATTAAAACACAATTTGTCAAAATTTGGTTTTATCATAAGAAATTAATACTCATTAATTCTTAACCTGCCTTTTCTTAAAACAATTCAATCATTGCACTCCTTAAATACAATAAACAGCATAAAAAATTAATAAACATCTCGTTTATGAACGCTTCATAAGAACAGCAATTACTGTCATACTCTTAATGCATGATGTGCCTGTGCACATGCATGAACCCCAAAGTTTGGGGGCCAATAAACTTTTTTTCAGCTTTTATCAGGGGATTTTTTTTCAACTTTTAGCAGAGAGGATTCCCACGAGTGTCACCACTTTTACAAAGTGGACATCAATAAATACACGCAATAATTCAGACCTCCCATATAACCTTCATACAGGTTTGTAGATATCATAGGGGACGTTTGGGAATGGCTTGGGCTTGCACTGTTCACGTTTTTGATTTTTTCAAAAAAAACATTCCCACTTTTTTATATCACATCAACTACTTTTTAACAACTTTTTTCACTTTTTATATCATATCAAATATTTTTTTATTACCATTCAAATAAAATACTCACTAAAAAACAAAAATTTTCACTTTCCAATACAAAAAATTTACAACATTCCCACTACTTTATATCACATCAAAAGTCAACAATCCCCAAACCACAATCCCAACCCTTTGCCAAACACCCCCATAGAGATCTGAACTGGTCTGCTTTTTGTCAAAGGTAGATGGGCCCATAAGTTGCATCAGCCACAGTATTAACAATAGCATCAACATAGTTAATTTTTAAGACTAACAGAAATCCCCTTTTGCATATCCTAATCAGCAAGAAATAATTTCAGGTCGACCGCGCTTTTCAAAACACGCCCCTGTGGACTAGGCCGCCATTTTGATATTATTTAATATTTTGTAGAAGCTAATTTGTGCATGCATTGTTTTCATTCAACAAAGGCCACTAATTATCAGTTTCAGTACTTTGGAAGGCTTAAGCAAATGAAAAAATAAATTTAATTATTTAATTAACATTTTAACAAATAATTTTAACAGCATATATCATAACCTAATTGAAGCTGCAGCAGCACATGTGGATCGCATACTTACATGATTGATTATGTTTTGTTAGCTTTTCAATGATATTTTTGTCATTATAAATTCATTAAGAATCCTTGTTCACTAAAAAGTACAATTCTTCATTTGTAAAAATTATCCCATAAGGATTAGGAGTTGTTATTTAATTTGTTTAGTTTTTCTTGGGAATAAGAGCAATATTGGTATGGTTGAACTCCTTCAAAAGATAACCTCCTCTAAAGAAAGATTGGACAGAGGTAATAACACTGAATTTCACAATAGGCCAGTAAGTTTTATAGAACAACCCAGTCATACCATCTAGTCTCGGAGCTTTGTTCAACCCAAGATCAATAATTACATGATAAATCTCATTCTCATCAAGAATAGTACAAATGCTGACATTTTCATCATCAGTAATAACCTCATTAACTAAATCCGACAGATCATAATCAAGAATAGGCCGAGTGGTAGTAAACAACGAGACGAAATGACTCACCAAATTAGAACCAATATTATCCCTACCATTAATATTAGAACTATTAGAAGCCTTTAAGCAAGAGATCGAATTATACCTTCTTCTAGTGGCAGTGGAGGCATGGAAAAATTTAGTGTTGAGGTCTATGCACGTAAGCCATAATTCCCTGGATTTCTGTTTCCAGAGAATCTCTTCTCTCAAAAGTTGTTCCTATAATTCCTCCTGAAGAGAAGCTTCTCTTCCAGCAGCAGCAAAGGAATGAGGACAAGCCTGAATGCTACCACTTTCCAACATAAGAGAAGTGATCTTGGATTGAATATTACCAAAATGAAGATGATTCCAAGATTTTAATGCCAACTTCGTTTTTTTCCACTTTCTACTCAGAGAGAAAGCTAGGGAACCCACTTCCTCGGACAACCAAGCACCAGCAACAACCGCATGACTAGAAAGATCACGAGTCCAAAAAGCTTCAAAACGGAAAGGCTTCAGTAAGTCCCTTTAAGATACCTTGGTTGACAGTAAGATAGGGCAATGATCCGAATTAACTATCGAGGAATGTTTTATCAGGGAGTTTGGAAAAAGATGAATCCAACAAATGTTAGCTAGTCCACGATCCAAACGTTCCCGAATGTTGGCCCGCCCTTCACGATGGTTACTCCAAGTAAACTTATTATCCACAAAACCCAAATCAACAAGAGCATTTGCTTGCACAAAATCCACAAAATCATTGTGGGAGGAGGACCCAAAATCACACCCGCCACTCTTCCCAAAAGGGGGAAAGGATCGAATTGAAATCTCCCAGCAAGAGCCACGGACCCCCATAAGAATTGCCCAAAAGTCGTCAGTTTGGACCAAAAATCACTTCGAAGGTGACTAGTAGAAGGAGCATATATACACAAGAGAAGCCAAGAGCTTGTAAGAGAAGCAGAAGAAATCAAGCAAGAGATGTGGTTTTGATCAAGTTGAAACATCTCAAAGATCAAAACCAAGCTTCCAAGTCAGGAAAAGACACCCTAGCGCCAGACGGGGGGACTTCCAGCCAAGAAGAGAAACCCCAACGAACCAGAGAGGGCTGGAATTGAGAAGCCACACCTTTTGTTTCCGACAAGAACAGAAATCAGGACGAAAAAAGTCTTAAAAAAGCTCGTAAGGAACAAATTGTCAGGGCACGAGCAAGACCCTGACAACTCCTGGACAAAATCTTCAAATTCATGGAATTAGGGGGGGGGGGGCGGGGCAGAGAGAACCCTGCAACCCCAAGAAATTGGGAAACATTGGATGATAGAGGGACAGACGGAACAGACTAAGCAAAGAGAACTTCTGCTTCGGCATGGAAGGAAGGATGTAGTTTAGGTTTTTTGGAAGGATGGCTTTTAGGGGACGGAGCAGAAGACCCTGAGGAGGAAGACTTCGGGTAAGGGTGGAATCTTTTCCTCTGAAGGGCAGGAAGAGGGTATTTTGGTGGTCTAACAGAAGAGGGAGAAGCAGGTGAGACTGAGGGTAAAATCGACAAAGTATTGCCAACATCAGCTATAGGAGAAGGACACGTGGGATCTGTTAAAGAGGAAGAGTGCAAAAAAGAGGGCCACGTTTTTTGCGAAAGATTAAGCTGAAATTGTGCGATTTGCGAGAGCATTAATGAGGAAGTGAGAGGATCCAGCTGCAAGTTGACAAGAGGTGCCTTTCTAATTAATGCAGCCGAGTAATCAGGCTTGGGAAAGACCACCGAAGGAAGAAAAGTACTAGCAGCATGCGATTTGGTATTGTTGGCCCACTGTTGCCTTTCTTGGGATGAAGAACTCCCACATACCAAATTGAGTTTAGAAGAGAGACTGGGTGAAGTAGCCCGAGTTGCTACTAGAATGGACTGAGTCAGAGCCACCATGCCTGAAGCAAGTGGAGCCAAAAAACGTTCACTGGCAACGTTATCTCCACCCGATTAACCTTCAGAGGACTGGCTTTACGATGACCGCTATATTTCCTAGTATCTGGAGGACGAGGGACAATAGGACAAAAGAAGGATAAATGCCCTAAATGTCCACATGCATAACAAAAATCAGATAAACGTTCATACTGGTAAGAAATTTGAGCAGGAGATTTGGAGGCCTGTGATGCAAAAAGCCTGTAACAAGAGGGTCCTTAAGATTAATGAGAACACAAATCCATAGATAACCCTTCCTACTAGGTTTTGATTTGTTTGCATTATTGATCTCCAGTAAAGCACCCAAACTTTGACCAATACTGGTAGCATTTTCAGAGGTCATCCAGTTTAAAGGAAGACCATGGACTTGAACCCAGAAAGCACCTTTGGAAAAATCTAAATCTTCAAAGGTAGCATTATGTTCCCAACGCTGAAGAAATAAGGGAGACCCCTTGATATTCCATGGTGAGCACTCCAGCACCTAATTGAGGTTTTCAGAGTCCTCAAAGGTAAAAACAACCAGATTATCCTTCTTGTATTCAGTGGTAAGAGATTTCAAAAAATGCCAGGCTTGAAGAAGGTTAGT
>FXXK01001841.1:5335-32047 GCA_900184695.1 Betula pendula
AATATGTCAACAATTGGAGAACTTTCCCAGCAATTGCTGTCAAGAATGCCAAATGTGGAACCTATTTTGAGTCAGCAATTCTTGCAGCAACTAGCAGACACTAGCAGTAGATCTGTTGACCAGGATGATGAGGATAGTGATAGCAAGGGTAAGACAATGGGTAGTGCTGATAAGGGTAAGTCAAAGGCTTTAGAAGCTGTTTTTGTGTCTGCTGCCAACAGTAAAAACAGTAAGAAACAGAAAACAGGGGGGAAGGGGAAGAAGTCCAAGAAAAAGAAGACTGGTAAAGGAGGCTGGAAGTGATAAATAGCTGCACATGAGTTGGAAGGTGGACTATCATGTGTTTCAGAAATGTTCTACATATGCACTTGAAAGTGATGAACTTTGTAGCATTTTAGAACAGATCATTGAGGCTCAATATTTGGTAGTATTATTGTAATCGGCAATGCTATAGCACTTGTAATTTTATGCCAACATGATTGTCGAAGGGGATTGCCCTATCTTTTTGTGCTGTAAATATGATGTGGGTTAGTTGTTCTTTCTCAAATTCTAATCCCCCAACTCAGCAGCCTGGGTTCGAATCCGGGTGGGACCTTTCATGTCTCGTTTTCTTGTTTTATTTGAGGTAGGGGATGGGAAAAGCATTCACTTGTGGTTGGATAATTGGCTCCCTGTTGGAGTCTTGCTTCTGAAGTATGGATACCGGGTTGTATATGATGCTCAGAGTAGGCTGGAGGCTAGACTTTAAATTGTGTTGATCAATGGAGTTTGTAGAATCCAATATAGATGATTGTGATACTCCTTTCTGGTCTTCTTCTAAGAAGGGATCTTATGTGAGCTCTGATACTTGGGAAATTCTTAGAAGAAAGAATCAAGTGGTTGACTTGTGGCAGCTTGTATGGTTTCCTATGGCTATCCCCAAGCAGGCCCTTGTCTTGTGGTTAGTTACGAGGAATCGGGAAAATGATTTCCTTTGTCAAATCTGGAACATTCCTGCGGATTTGCTGGTTTATAACACTGTTTCTGCATAATTTCTGCTGTTTGTTTTTTTTTACTGTTTTGATGCTTCTTTATCTGTTTAGCTGGTTGATATAGTTGATTTTGTTTGGTTGTGGAGTTTTGTAGTTGGGTTTCTTTAGGAGTCTGCTCCTTTGTGGTGTTTCAGCTGTTCTGGTTGGTTGCTTGTCGGTGTCTCAGCTGTTGAATGAAAAGTTTTCTTATTCATTACAAAAAAAAAATAATAATAATAAATAAAATAAATAAAAAAACCCTTCAATAAGTAATTATATTGTGATTTTTGTTTTTTTCTGCAATTTTTTTAAAGGGAAATCAGGTCATTATCCACTCTTTCTTTTTCGTCATTTTGACTTTAAGATGTTAGTTATCAATTTGATAGATTTTAACACCTGAGTTTAAGCATATTCTAAGTCCAAGACCTTTGATAGATTTTCGGTCAAAGAGGTAATATAAATAGGTGTGAAAATACCTTTTTCTTTCCCTCTAGTAAAATTACTGGGGTGGGTGGCTGGCTGGCGGCCACCTTGAGTTTTGGAATAACCACCAGCCACCTTGTGCTATTTTTTTTATTTTAAACATTTGATTAAAAGAGCATAATAAAAAGAATTTAAAATGACCTTAAATTTAGGTCTTAAATTTACAAAATTATAAACATAAGTATAAAGTATTACGGGAAAAGTACACATATCCCTTCAAACTATCACCACATTATCAATATCCCCGATTTTGAAAGCCCTCCAAACTACCAATTGATCAATATCTCTTTTAAACTACAAAAATAATGTCAATTTCCCAAGTAACAAAAATATCATTTATAAAATTTTTTTAAAAAAAAAAAATTATGAAAATTATAACAAAAAACTAAATGCTTCGAGACTTGAATAGAGAAATAGAGGGAAAAAAAAATTGAAAGTTATAAAGAGAGCATTTTATTAAATAAAATGCTTAGAAACTTTTCATCTTCTTAACATTTATTTCTTTTTCTTTTTTTCATCTTGAACTACATAAAAAATGTAAAGAAGAATTTAGTCCAATATTCAAGAATGGCTTTAATATTATTTAATTTTCTTATTTAATGTTATCGATTTTTTAAGCCTTGTTTCATGAATGTAACGTTAGAGAATCAATTTTATGTGATTTGTTTCCCCATTTTGAACATGTTCAAGAGATGAATGGTTTTTTTTTCCCACCTTCTTAGCATTTAATCTAATATTCTATAATTACTTTAATATTATTTGATTCCCTTATTTAATTCAATCAATTTTTTAAAACATTTTTTATTGGAAAATCAGTTTTTAATGCTGCTAAATTGAATTAAATTTTTAAGAGAATCAAATGAAATGAATACCTTCTCTCATTACTTGTTTTCCATAATCACGTGCCTTAATTAAAGAACATTAAATGTAATTAGAGCATTAAATGTTTTTTTTATAAAATAAATTTTTATGAATAATCATTAATTA
Source organism: Betula pendula (assembly GCA_900184695.1). NCBI lineage: Eukaryota > Viridiplantae > Streptophyta > Magnoliopsida > Fagales > Betulaceae > Betula > Betula pendula. Next base: position 7,816 of record FXXK01001841.1, read on the forward strand.
GTGACTTTATTAAATTGGAAGCTTTAGTGGACCGCCAAATTTGCCTGATAGTTGGGCCGGCCCCGATAATCGGGGTATACGTGTACTTTTTTCAAGTATTAAAGTAAAAAAGGCTGCCGCTTTCCGTTTTTTCTTTAATAAAAAAAAATAAAAATAAAAACACTGACCGTTGACCAACTTTATTGAGTCAAAAGAAAGGAGCACTGACCATTGACTTTTAATTTCCAAGAAATTGTGAAGCCTCTCTTCCTTATTTCACCAACAATTTTGCGTGATTCTCTTTGAATTATCCGCCCACTTTCAACAACCCAATTCGTCCCATAAAAATTCCAGTTTTCAAGAACCCAAAATTCGTCTCACAAAAATTCCAGTACTCCATGGATTTGAATTCCTCTCCTTCTTCTAACACCATACCTGTCGTCTCAACGTTTGCTTCGCCTTTCGAGAGCCCTTTTCTTCCGGTCAACAACGATGCCAATCCGTCTGCGGGACGAAAACCCATTAGCCTGTGGCCAGGAATGTACCATTCGCCGGTCACAAATGCTCTGTGGGAAGCGAGGTCCAGCATCTTTGAGAGGCTTCTTGACCCACCAAAAGATGCTCCTCCGCAGAGTGAGTTGCTCACCAAAACTCCCTCCCAGAGCCGCACCACAATTCTCTATGGTTTCTCGTCGGACTATACCTTGAGAGAGCAGTATAGGGACCCGTGGAATGAGGTCAGGATTGGGAAATTGCTCGAAGACCTCGATGCCTTGGCTGGGACCATCTCTGTCAAGGTCAGTAGGTGGAACCCTGTGTTAGATTTTGTGCTTTTTACTGTTGAATTCTCTGAATATTTGAGCAGCTTACTAGAATGGAGCACATGGGTATTGCTTATTATTTAGTTGTTCGAAATGGGTTGTGATTAACAGGCTAGCATATGATGTGAATTCAGGCTGTTTTTTGCATAGATCTAATGAAAAATGCTACCTATTAAAAATGTGACAGAATTGAGTATATTTTCATCAAGTTGTGTGCTTTATGCCGTTGTATATCTTTGAGCCAAAAACTATCTTTAGTAAAAATAATCGTCTCTTCAAAAGTAAAGAAAAAACCTTTTGGAAAGAATTTGTTTTCCTTACTGCTTCGGCAATATGCCACATTTTTAATATGTAGCATTTTTTACTTTGTTCGATTTAAAAAATGTATGAACTCATATAATCTAAGAATCTACATGGACCTGATCCCTAGCATATGGGACCGCTTTTTTCATTTGCTATGTTTGCGTAGTCCATGAATTGTAATCTGCAAGCTGAAAACTTTTACTGATGATTCTGGAATGAATTTAGCATTTGGAAATGTGTTGCTTGGTTTTCTGGATTTGGGTGGAGATTTGTCCTGGTGAGGAACATGTCGCTTAATGAATATATGTTTGTTTTTGTGGATTAGCATTGTTCTGATGACAATAGCACAACAAGGCCACTCTTGCTGGTCACTGCTTCTGTCGATAAGATTGTGCTGAAGAAGCCAATTAGTGTTGACATTGATCTGAAAATAGTTGGTTCTGTCATATGGGTTGGAAGCTCGTCAATTGAGATTCAACTGGAAGTCACTGCGGCAACTGAAGGTACTATGACTATAATCTGGATTTAACCATATTTCTGAAATATGATAGCCCTTAACAGCTAAGCAACATAATTTCGTGCATAAATTTGGCTCTATTGAGATTAAACTGTTAAATATACTATAAAATTTTAATTTTTGAATAAAAAAAATTGAATTTCAAGTATCTTATACCTTTTTTTGTGTCATTCATACCATTCTGATGTACAAAAACAAGCAGAGAAGAACTTGATTTTAGAAAAGGGTTATTTTACTATATTTTTGAAACGCATGGAGGCTAATCTTTCTTCTGAACAAATCAATGTTGTCATTTTGACTTTAGTAATTTCACTAATTAATTGTATTTTTCCTTTTTCTTTTCATTTTTGTAATGTTATATGTGCATTAGATAAATCATAAAAAACAATAAATTGTATATTCCTCCTAAAAATTTTGCAGCTCCAGTTGTTAAAATTTTTGTTTTGTCTTTTGTTTTCTTTTCTCAAAACAAAAACATTAACAAACAACTCAAACACAAAACTAAAAACACATAAACAGTTTTCCCCTTTATGTTACATCAAAACAATTTTTTAAACCAAAAGCAAAAAATACTCCCCAAAGCACATTAACAAATAGAGCCCGCCTTGCTAGAAAACCTCTAGAGTACTGCTTTGAGTTTGCTGGTCATGCAATATTAATTTATTTCATCGCTTCCCCAGTCCCAACATTATAGAGTTAATTTTATCTAAGGAAATCCATGACTAGAGTTAAAGCATGGACTTTTAATTTTTATTTCCAATTCTCGCTTACCTTTCACTTTCCTTTCGATCATCTCTGTCCTAGACCGTTAAATTCTTCTTTGAGTACTTCTTATGCGTTTGCCAGTTTTTTTTTTCTTTTTTAATTACTTGATTGGAGCTTTTATTTATCATATATCTCTTTTTTGCATGTATTTTGCTCTGTAAACGTAGATGGTTGTACTTTAATATGCGACAATAACAATACTTTAAAACACATTCTCTCTAAACCAACCTATTTCTATATTTCATCTGAAAATTTCCCTGTTCTTGCCCTTTAATTCTAAACCTAAAATATCACCAGTGATCACTTCAAAGTATTAGTAGGTCCTTGTTATTTTCTCTAAATAAAATGTCATTGCACTTCATCTGTTCCTTATATTAGGTTTGGGGACTTGCTCTCTATTCGTTGACATATTTTGGAATGCTGACTCTCAAATATGCAATTTATAGGTTTATTACTGTTTGTTCTCTCCTCTAATTCATCAGCCAGCATCATTATATATGCAAATAAAATAATCCAAGAGTGCAGAGGTGAAACTGGGAGTAAATTAATTCCAAACTACCACATAAGAATGGTAATCAGAAGTGACACTTATTATACTGTTACAAAAATTCCTTTTGTAATAGAGAGATTAGCCTGACCTGGGCCTGAATGGAAAAAATGATGACCTGAATTCGTGGGAATCAAGGATTACTTTGAGTTGAGTTGTTATAAACACTCTATTGTCTTTGACTCTTTCCTAAATCATTCGGGACAAATTATGATCCTAATACTTTTTAGTAATCTGGGGACTTAGCTCCTCATTAACAGACTAAATTAACTCTAAGAAAGTATATAGCATGATTTCTTCAAGTCACTAAAAGCATTAAACAGAACATCATTCTACCCAGCTTATTATATAATTTCTTTAGACCTCCTTCCTCTTGTAGATCTATTGGTATGAAGTTGACTATCATCTATTACATGTCATTTAATGATGCAAATTGTTAGCAGAGGGCTCTGATGTTTCAGACTCAATGGCTCTGACCGCCAACTTCATATTTGTGGCTCGTGACTCCAAGACTGGGAAAGCTGCTCCAGTGAACCGGCTCTCACCGCAAACTGAACGAGAAAAGTTCCTTTTTGAAAAAGCTGAAGAAAGAAATAAATTGAGGAAAAGGAAGAGAGGAGGCGATAGAAGGGAATTTGAGAATGGAGGGGTAAATAGACTTGAGACCCTGTTGGCTGAGGGCAGGATTTTCTGTGACATGCCAGCCTTGGCAGATAGAAACAGCATTCTTCTAAGGGACACTCGCCTCGAAAACTCTTTGATTTGCCAGCCGCAACAGAGGAACATCCATGGTCGAATCTTTGGAGGGTTTTTGATGCACCGTGCATTTGAATTGGCGCTCTCTACAGCTTATGTGTTTGCTGGAATGGTTCCTTGCTTTCTAGAAGTTGATCATGTTGACTTCTTAAGGCCTGTGAGTATTACTAGCATTTTTTTTTCAGACAGCATTCCCCCACCCCCACTCTAAGGAGGACCTATTTTTTTTCCTTCTTTCTTTCTTTTGTGTGGTTTAGGATGAACAGGGAAACTTATTAGAAAAGGACAAGGGAACAGTCCTGGTACTCAGGGAGAATACAACATTTGAAAAAAAAAAAAACACTAAGGGGACTAGCTCGTGAAATTAAAAGAATCACGAAAGTTTAAGATAGATCAAAAAGGACAACATTTAGAACAGAAGTTTCTGCTCAATCATACAAAAATAAAAAACAGGGAATAGATTTAAAATCGTAGGCTCAATGATTTGTGATAGAATTTGTGCTTGATATGAATAGATCAGTATAATATGGAGTCAACAAATCTAGAGTGTTCGTTAAAGATTCAAAGATGAAAAAAATAAAAATTGACATATAAAGTTTATATCCTGTAAATTATGGTTTTCCTTTCTTTTCTTTTCTTTTTTTTAAATCTATCGATGTTTCTTTTTTATCCTCTTTTGTACTCCTTAGTCACCAAAAGATTGGGCCCCTGATAACTATAACTTCTTTTCCTAATGTGCTGAATGTGAGTGGGCTGCCTCGTATTCTGGGTTGCAAGGTCTCGTCTTTGCCCATAAAATATTTGGGCTTCCTGTTGGGTGCTCCGTTCGAGGCTAAATTTATTTCCAATAAATAATTGAGAAATTGAGGATAGATTACCTGGATGGAAAAATTTACTTGTCTAAGGGTGGTCGAGTAACATTGATTAAGAGCATGCTTTCCAACCTTGCTACCTATTTCCTTTCCCTCTTTCCTATCTCGGTTGGTGTTTCTAATCAGTCAGAAAAATTGCAAAGGGATTTTTTATGCAGATGGTTTGGATTATGAGTCTAAATTCCATCTTGTCAATTGGAAGAAGGTTTGTACTCCTATTCAGCTTGGAGGGTTGGGGATTAGGAGTTTGATTACTTTCAATTAGGCTCTTTTGAGAAAAGTGGTTATGAAGGTTTGTTGTAGAGAGATGCCTTTTGGCGTCAGACAGTGGATAAGAAGTATGAGAGTTTAGTGGGTGGATGGTGCACTAACGGTGTCACTAACCTTACAAAGTGAGTCTTTGGAAACACATTAGGAGGGGGTGGGATGTTTTCTCTAGTTTTGCTAGTGTTGAGGTGGGTGATGGCTCTTGTACCAGGTTTTGGCATGACGTGTGATGTGGAGATCGTCCTTTGAATAAATCTTTTCCGGAGTAATTTTGCCTTGCAAGGAATAGGGATGCTCTAGTGGCTGACCTTAGGATTGTTAGCAATGATGTGGTTCATTGGGACATTAACTTTTGATAATACAAGCGGCTCACCTCTAGTTCAGTCTCTCCCACTTCCTCCCATTATTCTACAGATCGAAGACACATCAGCATAAATAAAATCAAACAGTGTGTGTTTTTAATTGCTTTCTAGCACCAAAACTGCCATTAAACAATGCTGTATACTCTTCTCCTTCTCTCTACCAAAACAATTGTACGGCATAGTGGAAGGTGCTCGACCAGACATCCTCTGCTGCAGCCTCAAAGTGGATCCAAATGAACCCACTCATTCTCTTTGTGATGGACAAATTTACTATTTACTTATCATTCACCTTCGCCATCTCTCTATATTCTTCTTCTTTTTTGTTTTCTCTTTCCTCCGATTACCCTTCACGATGCCAGTACAACCTGAGAATGTGAAATCCTACGAAAGTCCACCATAATCAGCTTCAAATTAATTTGACCTTGGTAGTAGACAAGACAAAATTGCTCCATGTGCCTTTCCTGTACTTGACTGGTGTCTTTTCCTCTTTGATGCTGCTGATTCGAAGGACTTTTGGCAAGATTTGGACTCTAGAATTAGAAACTTTTGGTAGATGATGAAGGTTGATATGAGAGTTCTTTTACTTTGATCTGATTAAATCTGGGAGGATTTGAATATTAAGGCATGGATTTGGGTCACATCATAGTGATAGATTAGTGTTGTATGTATAAAAAGAGTAAGGAAACCCCGGATTATCTTCTTCTTCATTGTGATGTCATGAGAGATTTGTGGAATATGGTATTTCAGATGTTTGAAGTAGAGTGGGTTATGCCTAAACAAGTGGTAGATCTTATGGCGTGTTGGAAAAGAAGGGTCGGTCGGAGCGATATTAATATTGTTTGGAATGTAATCTCTTCCTTTTAATGTGGTGCATTTGGAGCGAAATGAACACTCGAGGGTTCGATGATTGTGAGAGAACGAGTTTGGGTCTAAGATTTATCTTCTTAGATCCCAATTTGAGTGACTCTTTGCTAACGCCCTTCTCCATGTCTCTAGTTTTTCAGATTTTCATACCCTTTTTTCTTGTTCTTGATTTGCTAGGTGTTTCCTCTTGTATACTTCCTATGTACTTGGGTTGCGCCCCTTACGCTTTTAATGAACTTCTTTTATTTGTAAAAAAAATAACTATAACTTCTTTGTCTGGTTTTGCTGCTCATTCTTTATTAATAATCACAATATTCTTCCGAAATTGCTCTTAGTCATTCCTAGACTATGGTTAGTTGGTGAATTATTTTTTTCCAAAATAATAGAAAAGCGAGCTTATGAATAGAAGCTTCAGTTTTATCAGTGGAAGCTCCACTCAGTGTTCCACTATTCCTCCCAAACCAAATACACCACAAAATGCACAACAGAGTAGCATCCTGATGCCCACCTTTTGTATCTACACGCAATGTCCCTTCAAGCAGGGTCACAACTCTATAAACGGATTTAAGATCAAACTGTTTCTTCTTTGGGAGATTGCAAACTGTCTTTTAATCACCTAGACCTTGAACTTGACTGATCAAACTGTGCCACATTTGATACTTTCAGATTGCTTTTTCTAGGGCTTTGAAAATAAAGGGTGCCACAACTTTTTTTCCCCTTTCTGTTTTTCAAAAAGAATCAATACGGATTGGTTATTTATCAATTCGATTGCATAATTTAGATTGCCGCATGCTCAAGGCTATAAACATTTTGTTGCAACATTGGTTTGACCTTGCCCATGATGTAGTCACACTACCATGTTTTGGCTATTTTGTTGGGATTCGGCCTCTATCTGACATGGATAACATTGTGCATATCCTCTAGGCAATTTACTATATTGTAATCTAATAAAGAAAGATATGCCTGTTGAGCAGGTGGATGTTGGAGATTTTCTGCGTTTCAAATCATGTATTCTGTACACGGAGCTTGAGAATCCTGATCAGCCTCTAATCAATGTTGAAGTTGTTGCTCATGTTACAAGGCCTGAATTGAGGTCTAGTGAGGTAAACCCCTGCAAACTGTAAACAACTGAAAAAGCTATAATTTGTACTCATCCAAACTGTAACATCTTAGAAATGAGTAATGATACATATACTCCCACTTTTCCACACCTTTGGGTGGCTTTTAAAATCATCATTGAATTTAAGATGAATCTTTATTAGCTTGTAATCCAATGGTGATTTTTAAAACCACATAAGGATGTGGAAAAGTGTGAGTGTTTTTAGAAGGCCTATAACACCCAGTTTCCCCAATTCACTTGAATTTGACTTTCAGTTTCATAATGGCTTGAATTTCCTATTTATTTAATCGCATATCTTTTGTCTGTTCACATACATCTAAATCAGGTGTCAAATACTTTCTATTTCACTTTCACCCTACGTCCAGAGGCAAAAGCCATGAAAAATGGATTCAGAATCAGGAACGTGGTTCCGGCAACAGAGGAAGAAGCCCGCTGTATTCTAGAGCGCATGGATGCTGAGGCCTTGCAGAGGCATGAGCAAGTTAACACACAATAAATCAGATGAGGCAACTGGGCAGTGGCTATGCTGATTATTATTGAAATGTAGCACAACTCCTATTATATTATAGAAAGACCAGAAATAGAAGTAACTTATTACTCCTATGACATCCTGCATACTCTTAACATACCTTATCTACTCCTTTCCTCCCAAATTGTCAAGGAAGAAAAAAAACCTTTGGTTCCTTTTTCTTTTCTTTTTTTGTTTTTTTGTGTGGAACTTTTAGCACTTAAAGTTGTAACTTCATCCATGGAGGCAAGCCAAACTCGCATATGAAAAGTAATCATAGAGGGACTTCAACCAGTACCCAATATATGGTGATGTTATAGATTATTATAAGCTTATTCAATGCAATCCAACTTCAGCATTTTTCAATCAATCGTACAGAATGAAGCATTTTGCAAGGTTGAAATGGATGGAGAATCGAAAGTTTTTCTCTTTTCCTTTTTTCAAAACATAGAAGAACCCTTGTGTCCCCACAAATCTCATATCTTACAAGGCAAGTGGTGAAATTTAGTTTGAAAGAATTAGTCTCTTACAAGGCCATTAGTAAACAGCATTTTGTACGCCTATAATAAACATATGTTCAAAGGTTTAAAATACATATCCAAAAAATTCGACTTCCTGGCTTATTCTTCATGAACAAAATTCTTCTTTGTATTTTATCTATAGGATGAACTCAAAATCTTTTACATGGCTTTTATACAGATTATAAGAAAAAGAAAATATAAATAAAATTACAGCACGGCCGGATGATAAGAGCTCCGACCTTTCGTAAGCCACCCTTCCAAGCAGTTTCTAGCTAGATGCAGTAAAAAGGCCACACCCTGACAGGAGCCATAATACTAAAAAGATGCACTCTCATCATCAGAGGAATTGTACTGCCGCCTTATATTGAATCCAGGTGCAACTTGTGGCAGCATTGGGTTTACTGGAACTGGAAATTTATGGGCAGAACTAACTATTGTTCGTTCATTTATCATACCAACTTCCTTGCAGACCCGATCAAGAATGGTAAGAAGGTCCCTCACTACCATGAAGATTCTGAAAGGGTGAGCTTCTTCCCTAGCTGAGTTCCCATGGAAGTATTCTGTAATCTCCTTCACTAAAGACACAGCAACACTTTCTTGGGCTTGAATTCTTATAATCTCCTCATCGGCCATTTTCATGAACCTGTTCATCGACTCTGAAAATTTCTGGCTGCTTTCATTCAATCCCGTTGTCTCGACTAATCGTACAACCTCACCGATGTTCCCAATCCCGCTAGAAAGCTTGGACACTTCACTGCTAAGCACATCAGAGTCCATTGCAGCAGATTTCTTCACATTGGCGAGCTCTGAACTAAGACTGGAAACAACTTGTAGGCCAAGCCTCCTACACTTGGCATCATCACTCGAAGTAGCGTTTGGAGTTTGGTTGGTGCCTGAGAGTCGAGCCCCCTCTGTTCTTATAATTTCTTGTACAACAAAATGCAACAGAGTGGTTTTTCCATCTGCACCCTTAACATCAACAAGCTTGAGAAGTGTGTCAAGCTTGAAGGCATGGGCATCACCACGGTTTGTTCCAACATTCATGCGGTTCCCAGTCTTCAACACAGCATCTAGAAGCTTCAAAAACATCCTACTGTTTCTCAGTTCTTCGCAGGCTGCCTGCAAAAGGAAAGCCAATGAGACATGAGGGAAAAAATTAAAGGTTCAATAAAATTCAAAAACTAGAACCCATCTTCGAACCAACAATGACTAATGAGCTATAGCATGAATTTTGTACGTGGACAAAAGGAAACATTTGCCACCTGGATTGGGTGTACATATGCAAGAGTTTGTAATACACTAACGTCTTTCATGCATACCTCGGTCACCAGGTGACCCAATTGGTGAAGAACTTTAATAATTGTACATGAATAGAAAATCTTACAGAAAACGGTAGAGAAGGACTCAGATTTTTCATTTGGGATGAGGAAGAGAGAGACACTGGGTGGTGTGTAGAGAGAAAGAGAGAGAGAGAGGGAGAGAGTTGAGCTGACTTACCTCTAGAGTTTCAAAAGATTTTTTGAGGTACTCAACCTCAGATTCAAAATTAGCTATGTAAAGCATAGCATCCACCCTTCTAAATGCAAAAGGTATATCAAGCAGTGCCTTCAGAAATTTCTCAGCTGGACCGAGCTTGATTGCTGAATCATCTCTGTACTCCTTCAGTTTCCGTTCTTCTTCCTTGGTTGGAGCCATCTTCAATAAACTTTCAAGTAGTTCAGTACCAAGTGTATCTGCATTACCTGCAATATATGGAAAAAAGAAAAGAATCACACTTTAATTGCAAGTTCAGTATCTTAATAAATGCAAAAACTTCCTTTATGCAAAAGAACCTCTACGGCTCCATTTGCTTCACTGAAAGACAAACGTATATAGGAAGATGTAACAGATAATTGATGCAGCACCCTACCAACTATCGAGTTATCTTCTTGAGGAACAAAGAAAATTGTCTAAGTTTTTAAGAGAAAATTCTGGGGTTTGCTTTCATGGGATAGAAGTTTGGCAACTTTTATCATTAGCACTCAATTAATAGATGATGAAAAAAGACTGAAAATTCACTTTTCACGGAGCAGTAGATGATGAAAGTGTTCGCACACAATGAAAATGCAAGCAAAAAGTGGGACGAATAAGTTCTCTCTGGACAAAGGTAACTGAAGAAGCCAAAAGAATAAATACTTAAATAAGCAATAAATGAATTCTTGAAACTTGAACTAGCAAAAAGTTTCAAGCTTTGTATAACTGATTTTTTTTTTTTATATATAAGCAAATATTGGGAAAAGGGGGAAAGGGATTGTATAACCGATTTTAAAGGTGAAGGAATGAAACTAAAGGGCAATCAAGAATTGCATTTATTGAACAGGTCCACCTTCGGGGTATAATTTATCTTCCACTTTAACATCAATTCCTGCACCTATCACTATCAACTACCACCACGCAGAGCTTACGAACATCGCAATCTAGTCATAATTGAAACTTCACAAGAGAATAAATTCAATCGAAGCTACTTCACCCTAAGAAGAAGCAAAACTATCACTATAAATACCACCACTCAGAGACGTTACAACATCGCAATTCTAGTCATAATTGAAACTTCACAAGAGAATCAATTCAATCGAAGCTACTTCAACCTAAGAAGAAGCAAAAGGGTGTAAATAGAGTTACAGATTCACCCAGCTTGGTGATCTAAGAACCCATTTACAGAGTAAAAACTTTAGACATCAAAGCAACCAGTTTATTACATTTTAAAAGTAGATAAAAGTGTAAATGTTCAAATCATCACCATTTGCACAAGAGAAGTCACACCAACCAACCAAATCAACCATTTTCTCATAACTCATGGAAGAAGAAGGAACCAACATCAAAAATTAAATGGGAAAATAGATACCTTCTAAAAGAGCATCACAAACTTCCTCTATGGTCACATTAAGCGCCCTCAGCGAAATTGCGATATTCTGCGACTTTTTGGGATCAAGCACTCTATTCTCAGAATTTGGCGAGGGAAGCACCGAGCGTGGGGTTGCTTCTTTAGATTTTGGGTTTGGGGTGTTCACCACAAACAATGTCTCAATCATTTCCTCATTCAATCTGCAACCACCCCAATTCCTCATACTCAATCCAGTAATACAAAGAAGTAGCAAATCAAAGTTTATAAGCCAACCATAACAAGAAAAGCAAAGAAAAAATAAAATCTGTATCTTACTTAAAAGAGCTAGATCTGAGGTGATCCCACACCATTTCGCGATCAGAGCTGGCTCTTACTTTATCCCAATGCAACGGCTTTAACTTGGGCTTGGGGATCTCCTCCTCACTCTTCTCTGTGGATGTGGAACTGGGTGGCAGCTCGATTGGAGAAACCGTTGTTGGGTTTTGCAGTACAAAAGGCCTCGAAGGCGCTACGAGTGCTGGCGGCTTAGTGATCGGCTGAGCAATGGGTGTTGAAAGACTTGGAGCTTCCCAGTGTCTCTCTGTATACAGCGGAGGAGGTGGTGGTGGTGGTGGTGGTGGTGGCGGTGGAGGTGGAAAACAACGAGGCTCTGATGAAGCACTGACAGTTCTCTCTGGAGACTGATCAAAGTTGGATCTTCTTGGACGCTCTGGCGAAGGTGGAGATGGAGATGGTGATGGTGATGGTGATGGTGATGGAGATGGAGATGGTGATGGTGATGGTGATGGTGATGGTGATGGTGATGGTGATGAAGGTGGTGGAATAGAATGAAACTGTGATGAAGGACTCGTAGTTCTCTCTGGAGAGTGCTCAACATTGGATCTTCTTGGTGTGTTTTCCTCCAAATCACGTTCTGGAGAAGAAAGTAGTGATGGTGATGAAGAAGAAAGTGATGAAACACTGATAGTTCTCTTTGGAGACTGCTCGACATTGGATCTTCTGGGTCCACTTTCCTCCAAATCACGCTCAGGCGAAGAAGGTGGAGATGGAGATGGTGATGGTGATGGTGATGAAGAAGCACTGACAGTTCTCTGTGGAGACTGCTCAACATTGGATCTTCTGGGCGCGTTATCCTCCAAATCACGCGCCGGAGAAGAAGCTCGAGATGGTGAAGAAGTTAGTGGTGAAGAAGGTGCCGGAGACGCTCTATGATTTCGATCCGAAGCATTAAAAGGCGATGAACAAATATCTAGCGTAGGCGGAGGAGACATTTGATCCCAAACATCCGAAGACTCAACATTCTCATTCCACGCTCTCAACGACACATCTGGGTTCCTCGCCGGCGTCGACGATACCGAAGACGAAGACAACGCAGCAGCAGAAACAACATCTGGTACGGACTTGGGTTGCAATCTTCTGGGGCTCAAACTGATCGGTGGCGAGAGGCTAATGGAGTGAGACCGAGCAGGCGAGCCCGAAGTCAAAGACGACGAATACGAACTGGACTCGCTGCTCTTCTTCTCGTCCACCACCTCAAACGTTCTCCGCGACCCCGATTCCGTGCCGCCCAACGACACTCTGGGAGAGTAAAAGACCTCCTCCTCCTCTTCTTCCGCTTCATCCTCCCCATCGCTCGAACGGTGCCGAGCCAGCGGCGGAAGCGGGCGGAGCTCCGGGGAGTCCAGCTTCCGAGTATTCAAGCCACTGTCATCAAGTCTCCTCCTATTGGACGGACGTGGAACGTCATCGACACCCCGTGAGTTAACCAAAGTACCCAGATACAGAAACTCAGAGTCACGGCCCGTGGTGGTGCTGGTGGTGGTCTTGTTGGCTCCCACATTTGCTTGGAACAACCTGTTGCTGTTATTAGATCTCGACGTCTTATCGTCAGCAAACTCGCGGTTCCGCCGGCGCCGAAAGTAGAGAAAGACGGCGATCCCGAGGAGGAAGGCGGAGGAGGCAACGACGGAGGCGGCGACGATTTTGGAGGAGCTGTGTTTGGTAGTGTGTGGCTGGGGGACAATGAGAGAGGAGATGTTGGCAGGGAAGGAAGCAAAGGAGGCCGGGGAAGGAGGGGGAGGTGAGGAAGGGTAGGATGGGAAAAACGGAGATGGGTTGGGGGTGGAACTGGAAAATGGATATTTGGGTGTGGCAGTGCTGGTGCTGGTGGTGGTGGGAGTTTTGGGTCGAGAGGTGGAGGAGGAAGGGGGTTGGGAAGGAGCGGGGGAGTCGAGAGGAAAGAAGGGCTCGTGGAGAAGGATCCTACGGCCGAGAATGGGAGCGGAGGAGAAGAGAAGGAAGAAGAAGAAGAAGAAGAAGAAGGTGGGCATTGTGTGTCTTCGGTGAAGTTATCGCCGGTGGGTTTTGAGAGAGAGAGGGAGAGAGAGTGTCATTGCCTCACTGGAATTTCTGTGTGTGATGGAGATGGAGAGTGGAAGGTGGGGGGTGAGTGTGAAAAGGTTGAATCAGGGAGGGGGAAAGGTAGGAGTAAATTAAGCGTGTGCTGCATCCAGCTAAGATTCCGCTGCTAAATCGGTCATCTCACACTTTTTTTTTTATCTTTTTCTTTTCGTTTTTCCTCTCTATAAAAATTGGGTGGTCTCCACTCTTAAGTGCCTATACTTTTTTTTTTTTTTTTTTTTATTTAATGTTTGAATGAGATACAGTTTAATGGTATAATGATATAGAGTCGTGCTATGCTTATTTCATCATATTTCATAATTTTAGAATAAAATAAAATAAAAATTGGATAAGTTTAAATCTTTTTTTTTAATGAAATAAAGCTTTTTTTTTTAATGATATAATATAATTTTAAGAAAAAATTACCTTTTATCCCTCAATGTTTGAAACGATTTTTAATTTCATCTTTAATGTAAAAAAATTTACAATGTACCCTCCAATATTTGTAAAAATTTTCAATTTAAACATTTCGTTAGTTTTTGTCGTTTAATCTGACGAAATTTTTTTTACTGTTCATCTTTTAAAAAAAAAATGCATGAACAGTAAACCCTAAAAATTCCGTCAAATTAAACAGTAAAAACTAACGGAAGATTTTAATTGAAAATTTTTGTAAACATTGGGTGGGTGTATTACAAACTTTTTAACATTGAAGGTAAAATTAAAAATCGCTTCAAACATTAGGGAGATAAAATGTATTTAACTTTAATTTTAATGATTCATTGGATGTTAAATTTTTTTTGGAGAAGTACATATTTTTTTTAATAGAACTATTTACACAATTTATGCTTTTCAAATGCTCAAAAAACACACAACAATTTTATAGACTAAGTTAAAAAAAATTTCCAACCTAATTTAAAGAAAATATTTGTTCCAAAAAATAATGTTAATAGTCGATTTTAGTACCCAAGGAGATTATGGCAAATGTAATCTTAGATACAAAATTAGAGAAACATAATACAAACTCTTAAGAAAAATGCTAACATGATTGTAGTTTTTATTATAATTATTTATAAATTAATGTAGTAAATAATATAGCACTATGACGTTAATTATAATCAAATTTAATTATTTAGTGTCTCAAATAATTAGCATTATAAATGTATGAAATTTTTTTTTTTTTGGGTGGGTGATCAAAGGTTAACACAAATGGAGAAAGTCCAATTTGTACTTTTTTTTTTTTACTAAGCAAGTCCAATTTGTACTTGATAATGAGACGATTCTTCCAACCGTTGGGTGGGTTCATGCTGAGAATAAGTGCCGCTGTGCTGCTGAAATCTTAAGTTGGATTTAACGATGGTGCCTTGACGCCGTGACATACGGCAGCCGTGAATGAGAAATTGCCTGAAGTGAGGGGTTTCTACCATGTCCCGTCAGTGTCGGCCGTCTTCCTTGTATTCTTTCTTCTTCTTTTTTTCTTTTTTTCTTTTTTTTAAAAAAAAAACAACAAATAAAAAAATGGTGCAAGGATTTAATAAAACACTGAAAACGGGATGCGTTCTATAATAATAATTAATAAATTCAAAATGAAAATTATAGTGTTAAAGATACAATCAAATAATAGGTAATAGGTCAAAAATGACTAGGCCTCTCTGAAATGGAACCTCAAAGACCTGTCAACCCTTCTGAGCCCCCACAGACAAAACATCCAGACAGATGTCGACGAAAGAAAGGTACGAATAGTTTTCAAAAAATATTTGATGTAGGGGAGAGCCGATCTCCGACATAAAACATTTATTTTAAAAGTTACATTAATTTTTGGTACCCTTAACTTATGATATTTATCACTTAATCTCAATTCGTTAAGATTTTTTGTTAAATCGTAATAGAGAATGCCAAATTCTTAAAATACCTCTTATTTGAGATATTTTATAATTTTTTTAAAAAAAATGAGTATTTTAAAAATTTTCACAAGATTTAATGGTAAATTCTGACAGAATGAAGTTAAGTAATAAATATTAGAAGTTCAAAATACCAAAATGACTGAAAGTTTAAAGAACTATATGAATTTTTTCTTAATTTTAAATACTTGTTAAATAATTTCTCTTTTTAAAAATTAAAAACAAAAAACAAAACAAAAACAAAAAAAAACAAAACAAAAAGCAAAAACAAAAACAAAAAGCCGAAGGAAAAAGTTTTATAAGTTATAATTCGTTCCTCAATTGCCATAGCAGTGAACTCCTTGTTCGACTCGACCACAAAAGTCCATAAAGTTTGAAAAATGTGGAGGAAGTGGGGTACCTAAAAACCTACTTGAGTGGAAATATAGCTAAAGGAAGTTTTAACCATGCAAAAAGCTTTCTTTTCCACCAAGTAAATGCTAAAAAAGATACAAAGTGCTTTAGCCTAATATCATTACGTACACAATTCTCTTTATCCACAACTTTTTAGCTTCAAAAATTGGATACACAAATCTCTTTTTGAGGTTCCCTAATCTATATATGGTACATTCTTAAGATTTATACAAAAAAAATAAAACTAAAATGAAGGAGGAAACATGATTTAGATTTGTCCCAAGTTCTCAAAAGATGAACAAAACAAAAGAGGGCATAAACAAGGCTAATTTAACTTTGAGTGCTTCTCAAGTTTTCCATGGTCTCATATTCGAAATCTATTTAGTGCAAATTGTCTTTTCAAGTAAATTTTCTGGCAAAGCCTCCAACCAAAAGGCAAAACCAGAATTTTTGGTGTTGGATGATGGATTTTTTTTTTTTTTTTTTATAAGTTGAGGAGACGGACGTATATAAATATAAAAAATACAAACATACATATAATATCTCACTAGATCTGGATGAAAACTAAATGAATAGGGTATCTTAAATTTTTTATGTTGAAAAGGCAAACAAAACTAGAAAAAATAATTAAAGGGGATAAAAATATTATTTTGAGAGAATAAAAAAAATATCATTTTGGAGGACGTATTTATAAAATATGCATACTTTAAGAAGAATTTTAAACATTTTAGACCTCCAACACATGCTTTCACCTCTGCCTACAACTCAACCGTTCCATGCTAAAGCGAAAAAAAAAAAAAAAAAAAAAAAAAAAAAAAAAAAAGAAGCAAAATATAAATCTTAAATTTAACAAACACGAATAGGTACATAAAATCTAGCCGCTCCAGAGAGAGAAACCAAAAAAACGCGATGGCCGGGGGAGGAGGAATCTCTTCCTTATTTCCTCCTCCCCCTCGTCTTCCTCACGTGATGAGCACAGCAGGTTTTGTCGACGTCCTCTCCACCATCAATGACCAGATTCTACCTTCTCCACCATCCATGACTCCGGATCTGCTTTTTGAAAGTTTTGGTTTTGGTTTCTCAAAACCAGATCTGAAACTTTTAGAGAGTTTCCCCCCTCTTACGCCTCTCCACCGTGTTTCGGGGCTCCTACGCTTCTTTCTCCCACGTCTACCAGCCTCCCTCCGCTTCTAGTCGGTAGATCTGTTTGGTGCTGTTTGCTTTAGTTGTTTTAATTTTATTTCTATTACTGTTTATCTCTGCCCTTCAGGTTGAGGGAGGTGATTTTCCTTAGCTTTCGAGTTGAGAGAGTTTAAATAATATTGGTGTGAATTGGACTACCTATGTCTTCGAATTTGTCTGCTTGTTGCAGATTTGATCTATAACCGGAGTTGTACATAGGTATGTAGAAGATTATGTCATAGATATTTACTTATCTTTGTCTATGATTTGTAAGTTCATAGCCTTGAGCTATGGTTATCGAAGTTTGTGGCTTATTACCTTAGCTTTTGATTGTAAAAACTTTTGCTCAAGAATTATTATCAATAAAAAAGTAGAAATTCACATTAAAAAAAAAAAATAGGTACATAAAATAGCCTTACTTTAAAAGGATTTCATATCATTAAAAGATAAATAAAATAAGGCTAATAAGCACCCATTAGATTTAGGGGCATTATTACCTTTTAGGAGAAGAGATTTATGAGGAGAAAAAATGGCTTTTTGTTTTTTATTTTGTGCTTTTAACTTTTTGCATGGGGTCTGGCAATTGGAGTCAAGTGAATTGTAATAATTGAAATAATTAATAAGTGGGAATTTTGTAGAGTTTCCGATGATTGGCGCCTGAGATATGTCTGGTGGATCTTTGTCGCATTCGAGGTCAATGAAAGCTGCCATCCCTGGGTCGCCGAGAAGTACGGTCTCAACCCTCCTCAGTCGGAGTCAGTCCACACTCACTGACTCACTGCATACGCAGGCTCCTGGACAAATACTGATTTATGGGCTTTGTGTCGACTATGCTGCACCGACACTGCATTTCCTTTAATTCATGCGGTTAATTATAAAATTAGTTTTTATTTTGTCTAAATTATAAATTGTTTTTTTTGTTGTAATAACAATTAATTAAAAGTCATAGTGCGTAAGCAAAAAATATTAATTTTTTAGTCCCTGAAGTTAAATTTTATTAAAATATTTACGATTTTATGTATGTATCACGTTAGCACTAATACCATGACGATACATATTATTTTTGAATAAAAAATAAATAAAAAATATTAAAGGAATAGTAAAAACTATTAAAAATAATAAATTATTATTTTTTTAAAAAAAATGGGCAAGCCACCCCTTTATTGGTGGTTTACGCGCAGCCAGCCCATAGCATCTAGCTAGGAGTGGCTTGCAAGCCACCCCGGAGCGAGCCACCTGCAATGGGGGTTGGCTGCCAGTAGCCATCCTTTTTTTAAAAAAAATTAATTAATTTATTTATTTATTACTTTAATTAGTTTGATATTTATATTGGTTTTAATGTAGTTTATTTATTTTAAATAACACATGTTATCATGGCTATTAGTGTTGGATGTGGTAACAAGTTTAAGAAGTATTAAATTGAAGTATAAGTCCAATAAAAAATTTTCCTATTTGAGTGATAGTTGGTTTTTCTTTGCGGCAAGGGATTAAAAAAATAAAAAAATGAAATTTTTTAAGTACGCGTAACCAATGGGTTGAATTGAGTTGGGTGCAGGAAACAAATTTAACATTCAATCAAGTCAAATGGAGCTTTGACTTTTTTAAAGAAAATAAGAATAGGTTGATTTGTATATGGTGAAAAGCTTTAAATTTTTTTGTAAAGAAAAATAAAGAAAGATGTTTTTTTTTTTTGTTTTTGTAGTTAGAAAGATGTTCAATAATATGAAAAAATGAGTTTGACTTTGTTTTAGAGGGGAAAAAAATGTGTGGGTTGCCAAACAGGATCAATTTACTTCATTTCTTAATGTATTTTGACAGAATTTTTTTTGTTTTTATTTTTATTTTAAAATGTGTTTTAATGTGATATAAATGTAAAAATAATTTGAAGTTTTTTGTGTTTTACATTTTGTATTTTGTGATTTTAATTATTTGTTAATATTTTTATTTTTAAAAAAAAAAGAGACAGCAAAAGGAATTAAAAATAAAAAACTTTTAAGAAACAAAATGGTGGAATAATGTATCCTGTTGTGTAGAAAAAAATACAAATTCACCGAGATTCCTTCTAGAAAAGTTTACTAATTTCCTCAAGAGAATATCATGCTTAGGATTCACTATAATTTTAATGAAATTATAAATTTTAAAATTATGTAAATTTAAGCCATTATTTATATTAAATGGCTTAAAAAATGCACATGCTTTTATTTGGGGTGGCTTGCGACTTGTCCTAATAGGAGTGGCTTGTAGGCACCATGATTAGAGAATTCTTATCAAACTCACCAAAATAATTAAAATGGTCAAAATTTGCTCAAATGGTCAAAATGAGTAGTCAACAACCTCACCAATTTGATGAGAAATTTTTAGTGAATGAACAGTAATTATCAACAATAGTAAGTATTGTTCGTTCACCAAAAGAATAAAAAACCATTAAAATTTTATGTTCTCTCTCTCCTTTTTCAATAAAAAACCATTAAAATTATTTATATTTAAAGCATATGACCTTTTTTTTTTTAAAAAAAAAAAGACCGTTAGAATAAGACAAATATTCATAAATATAACTGTTAAGAAAATACAAACATTAAAAAATATAAATGTTAAAGAAAAAATAAAAAAATATTTGAAAAAATATAATTTAAATGGAATATTGAAAGTAAATATTTAAATTAGAGAAAGTGATGACTAGTAAAATCTGGTAAGTCTACTAAAAATGCTCTTAGAAGAGGTGGCTTAGCTGCCCCCTATATGTCGGGGAGTATTCATGAGTCATCTTTTCTGTCAATGAGCAATTGCAAGCTAATCGTAAGATTTGGATAGTTAGGTCGTGCCATTAATCCTGTTCAACCGTTCTCTTTTTTTTTTTTTGGCCTTTTTAAAATGTTTATATAAAGAGCATAATTGTATTTTTACAATAATTTTTATTATCGATTTAACATATTGAATTTAAAATGAGTTTAAACTCAAGTCTTACATCTATTAAATTAAAAACTAAAGTCAAAATAACCAAAAAGTATAGTGTGATCCCGACTTGATTTCCTTTTATTATGCATATACATAGATCTCCCCCTTTTCAAAAAAATAAATAAAAAAAAAATATGCCCCTCTTGTTTGGTCCTCAACCACCCCACCCACAAGGCCACAAACTTTGTTCATAATGAAGAATATATATAATGATTGATATTATATTCATAAATAAAAAAATGATTCGTATTATAGAAATGAGATTAGATTATGAAGAGAGGGACAATGAGTAGTATGAAGATTACATACATAATTAAGGTTGTTTTTCCTGGGGATGGTAGTACAGAGCCGACATCAATTTTAAAAATTCAAACCATGTGCTTCGATTCAACAACTCCCTCGTGGCCAGTGGTTAGTGGCTAAAATTAATTAATTAATGCCAGTCAATTTTATTATGGTTTTTTTTTTTCTTTCTTTCCATGGACCTGTCGATTTTTAGGTTGACTCATTGCACTGTCTACTAGACAACGAGTAAAAGCTAGCTTAAAGAAATTTACAAATTCTCATTTCAAAATTAGCTTGGTTGTATCAACTTCAATGATACTCGTATGAGTGGATAAAAATTAAATAATTATTGTTATTTAATTAATATTCAATGCTCTTTTTTATGAAAATAAGATGTTTTATGGTTAATATTTAATATTATTGTATCTAATAATGTAGACTATAGATCATGGCCAGTCTAATGGGCGTATGGGACTGGAATCTATAATGAGAGATCATAAGGGAGATGTGATAGATGCGAAAAGGTGACTAAGTTGAAAATTTTTGAACCAATTGCAGCTTAAGCTTTAGGAATCCTACATTCTGCGGAGTTTGGTAGAGATTTGGGCTTGAGAAAAATTGTCATTGTAGGGAATGCGCTCCAATTAATAAATGCTATCAAGTCAAGCGGTCGAAGTTGGAGTAGATATAGACAATGAATAGAGAATACTAGAGGAGTGCTTAATAGGTTGTCTAAATGGCATATTGTTTATGTCAAAAGAGAGGCAAACTTTGTTACTCATGGTTTAGTCAATGCAGTACTTAAACAAGATATAAATCAAGTTTTGATGGAACATATTCCTATTTGTACTTTCTGATATTGTTTTGTCATAGCCATTTGCTCTAGTTTATGACCTGAGTAATATATAAGAATTTTCTTAAAAAAAAGAAAAAGAAAAAGAAGAATATATTTTGAGGCTCAAGACAACAAAATGAGGCAATTTCCTTATATTATATTTTTATTTAGAAATAATTCTTCTTGCCTTTTGGGATGCAAAACAACTAATTAAGTTTTTATATTCAAGATTTTATAACATCTCATTTTTAATTTATAATATGGCTAATTCATTTAATCTTTCTTGTGATATTGTTAATCTTGGATTCTTGTGTAGGATTTTATCAATTTAATTTTGAAATAAAATTATTTATGCATAAAAAATTGTAACATGTATTGTCAATAAAATTCTATAAGTAATACATGCATTTGTAATCGGAGCTTTAATTTATTTTTATAGAATAAATCTTTATTAGTCATTATTAATTGGGGGACTAACTAAATTGGAGGCCTTAGACAGTTGTCTAATGATTGAATCAGCCTTGGTGTAGATGATGTCACATGACAAACATGTTGGCACTCCATTTAAAAAATTTAAATGATGTTGCATCATTTACATTATTAGATGCAACAATATTAAATAATGATTATAAAATGGCTCATCTCTAGTGAAATTGAGAGAATTATTGTCCAAACTATGGAATCCATGTTCGAACTCAAGACTTACATTATGATATCATGTTAAAACACTAATTATTCTAAAAGTTTAAAGTGATAAAAAAAATGTGAATTTAATTATTTAATAATAATAATAATAAATTACTTATAATGAGAACGAAAATCTTAGACCGAAAAGACTAAACAACATAAAATTGACCTAACTTGTTATGCTATTATTGAAGGATTTGTTTTAGGTGCCGTAAAAAAAAACTACAATACTTATATTACAGCTTTTTCTACGTCTAGATTTAATTTCAAGTTTTCCATAAAAAAAGAAAGACAAAGTATAATTAAATTTAAACCAAACAACACTTAAGCCAAATATATTTTTAAAATAAGATTTTCTTAAGATAAATAAATGCAAGAAAAAGAAGACTATTTTGGCCAAGATAAAAAGGCATTAGATTCGGAAATAGGATCAAGTTAATAGCATCATTTGGAGAAATAGTTCCTACAAATAGCTTTATGATTGATTCTGTTTTCTGAAAGTATATTTTCTTCTCGAAGTGACAGAAAAAAAGGAGCAAGTATGTTTTAGGAAAAACATTTACGAGATGCAATATGCTTCCAAAATTCATTATTAAAATAATCATTTTAACATTAAAATTTTTAAAAATCGTTTTGTTTTTTGTTCAATTTTTTTTTAATGGAAAAGGAAATCACTTAACAACATATGTTTTCAAGCCAGGCTCACATTTGCTTTTCAAATTTTCAATTAAATTTTCACCATATTCTACATAATAATGTTATATGCAAGACTTATATATTTTTTTTTATTCCTAAATGTGACATGGCTTTTAAAAGCACAATTATATTTGATATAGATTAATATTAAATTTTCATCTAACTGTAATTTTAAAAACCATGCATATTTTGGAGGATAAGATGACGATGACGATGATTCTAAATGTTACACACAAAAATTTTCGATCTTCCTACATATTCAATCAGGAGTAATGCTAGGACAAATACTCAAGTTTTTCTTGTATTCTTTTAAAATTGATGTGCTTTTAAAATTATAATTGAATTTGTGATAGACTACTATTAAATTTTGATCAAATAGTAATTTTAAAAGCCATATCAATTTGAGATAATACAAAGAAGATCTGAGTATTTCCTTTAGCATTACTCATTCAGTCAGAGTTCAAATTTCAAACTATAATATTTATGTTAAAATATTAATTAAATAAATAATTTTTTTTATCAATTTAAATTTTTCGAATAAGTATTGATTTAACATAGTATTAGAATAAATATCTTGAACTCAAATATTATCTTTATCATTTACCTTATTTTTAAATTAAATTTTAACGTATTAAACGTTACTTATTAAAAAGTAGTTTAATCTCACATATAATAAAAGTGTTACATTATTATATTAACCATTTTTATGGGTATAAATTTTTAAAGTAAATGACGACTTTTAACAAATTAACTATGATTTTTATATAGGCAACTTGGTTAATTATACTTTTCCCGTGACAAAAGAACAGGTCACTTATTAAATTATCATGTGACTTTGTATTCGATTTGACAACTCACTTTGTCTTCAATCTTCTCCAATTGACAAGCTAAATTTTATAGTAGTAGCATCACAGGAAGTTAGGAACATTCAGGTGAAGCCAAAAAAGGTTTTTTTTTTTCTTTTTTTTAATTTTTTTTAAAAATTCTCAAGCTTTGGGTATTTTTATTGATTTCTTGTAGAGTGATCTCGTTTTCTCGAACTGTAATGGCCTTTTTTAATTTGTTTCATCTTTTTATTTTTAGATTTTTTATATTGTATGTTAATATAGAAACTATGTATCTCCTTATTGCGCTATATTAAGCATATTGTCTTTTGTGTGCACCAGAACTGTGTGTTTTATGTGAATTGCCTACTTCAACAGTATAAATTCTTGTTTAGACTATAAAATTGTTCATCTATGCTTTTTTGACTAATGTGAGAAGTTTCGCTGAATACATGCTCTATGAGATTTAAGTAATTTTAAAAATTGATTTTTTTGCAATACTGTTAGACAGACATGACAAATTTATAAACTCCAGTTGATACGATTGTCTCCAACCCAGTTTGAGGTCAAAAATTGTGTTAGTGTACAAGTAAATAATCCAACGACAATAACTACAGGCTTTGAGTAAAGTATCAAGGATTAGAATGCTTTTCAACGTTTAATATACATCACATGACAATTATAATTACTATTAGACAATTAAAAAAAAAAAATAGGAAAGATTTTCTTTGTCGTGTTACTATTTTCTTGCAATTCATCAGCGGCTCCATAATTCGTGAACTTTTGTTCTCAGTCCGTGGGGACATAAGACCGGCGACCTGAATAATTATTTAGAAAAAATTAGCATTTGATTGTTTCTGAGTAGTTGCACTATTTATGTTAGGATGTATATACCACATAATTTTAAGAAAACCAACGAAAATAAGTATGTAAAAATAAATTTGAAAACGTGTGCTTGTCACTCCATATCTCTATTTCTTATTTCTTTTTT
>FXXK01001841.1:35924-49803 GCA_900184695.1 Betula pendula
AAAAGAGAGAGGATGACATCCCCTCTCCTCTGCTGGTGGCCACTCCTTATCTTCGTTAAGGTGATTCTGTGATCACCTTTTTGATTTTTATTTTTTTAATTAACAAGTCACTTTTAAACTCGAAAAAATAAGTGTCTAAATCTTCACAACACTCAACACTAAAAAATTATAAACAATTTTCTTTGTAAACCCTATAACAATTTAATACTTTTCAAATGTAAACCTCACAAAAAAATAAATAAATAAAAAAACTCTTCATTTTTAATTTTTTGAAAATGTAACCCTATAAACAATTAATACATTTCATTTTTTAATTTTTTGAAAAACTCTTCTCAAAATAAAATACAAACATACACTTTTTCCAAAACTTGTACCAATGATAGCCCCCCCAAACCTTCTCGATATTCCTAGACGACAAGCCCCCATTTTCACCTTACTAGTTTTTGCAAAGTGTAATGAATACCGTTTTGATAAGGGTCTTCCACATCATGATCATTGCAACTAGATAAAAAAATCTAAAGCAAATGGAGTTGTTGTTGGTTTTTTTTTTTTTTAAAATTAAAAGTAAAAGCAAATGGAGATAGGATACCAATTTATTTCTTGATTAAAAAAAAAAAAATGCATGGGGTAGAGACTAGAGCCATCAATTGTAACGTTAGACCTATATAGATGAATATGATGATGATGATTTGTTTGACAGATTAACTAATCAATATCATAAAATAGTAAAATAAATGAATAATGATAAGGTTTTGTCGTTCAATTTATCTCACATGAAGAGCAACTCAACAACCTTGTTTGTCATGACATGCATCATTTGGAGTTGTATTCGTTGGTCTGCTTCCTACCAAGGATGCACTTCCAAAAAAAACACATGCACTATACCTTCAGTCTTGAAATATGTGGAATATTCCAATTTTTCGTCGGTAGAATTTTTTTTTTATTAAATTAAATTAATTTCATTCTTAATATATATATTTAATTTTATTTTGAGTAATATTTCCTTTCCTGTCCACTTAAGCACTAGTGATCTTTCTACATTTAAAATGAATGACATGGCAAAGATTGGGTCACTAATGGGGGCCCAATTGGGCTGGACTTAGCCCAGAGTGTGTTTGGGGTTTTGTTTATTTTGCTGTGATCGTAAAATATAGTTGGTCGCTTTATAAAAAATAATAAATTTTATCATTTCGTTAATATAATACTCTTTCAGCTATTTTATTGTCACAATTTTATTTTATTATATCTAACGGTATATATAATGCCATGTCATTTCATGTACAATTATTTTTAAATGACATGGCAACATATACAACATTAAACTTAAGACAATGTCATCTCCATTTAATCATCTTTGTCCATCCCTTCCTACATGGCATATTTATATTATTATTATTATTTTCATGTAGGACGAGATGAACAAAGATGTTTAAATGGAGATTGACAAATAGCATTATTTTTAAACTTGTGAAATCAAATATTGATCATGAAATAACTCATTTTTATTTTACTTGAAATGGAGAGAATCTTATTCACTCTCATGTGTAGTCCTAAACTATCCTTAATAAATGAGACATAATACATAAAATATTTAATTAAAATAGAGAATTATAAAGACAGAGTTCAACTCAAGACACCTGTTTTGATACTATGTTAATGAAAAAAGATTGATGGAATGGCTAAAAGACAAAGGAGGGAATACAGGATGAAATTGTTAGACTTGAAAAATTGATGGAAATAGATCTAACAAAATATAAGACGAATATGAGAAGTTAATCTACCAAATTTCTAAAGCAGTTATAGCTGTACCAAATTAAGGAGAAGTTATACCAATCTAGGAAAAAGATGTACCAAGATACCTTAATTATTTTGGTTATTTTGTTTCTGCTATTTTTTGTTAATGGTGGCAACAATACTAGTGGTACTAAAGGGGTGTTAGAAATTGTACTTTTTGGGGTAGTAGTATTGGGAGCACAAAATTTAGGAATTGAACCATTCCAGAACTATGCAAATGTGTATGTATGTGTATTTGTACTATGTTAATACGTATGTATGTGTATAGTGCTGCCCATGTCCTAGATCTTTTTCTTTTTCTTTTTCTTTTTCTGTTGGAGGGAGAGGTCGATTGTAACTATCCTACCTGGGCGTGACCATAGTAGCTCCCAACCCACGAGGCGCCGCTCAGGAGGGATTTAGACGGTGAAAACCGCAGGCGCTCCGTCAAGACCGATCGAGCCATAGCTTAACTCCCACCCCACCAGAGCATCAATGAGACTCAAGGTGGCGAACACCCACGTCGTAGATCTTAATTTTGTGTTATTTCTTCTAATGATTTGAAATTTTGCCCGTATCAGAGATTTAAGAATAGCCTAATGGCATTTCTTGCTCGCCCATGAACGCCATAACAACTTATGGACATCTCCAATTCTCGCACAAGCACAATATAAATGCAAAAGGGTATCCTTTACATCGCAAAACAGCCCATGCCCAGACCTTACAACCACCCCATGAATCCCTTTTTCTTAATCTGAACGGCAAGATCACCCAACCAATTTCTTGAATGCCAAAACAACGTTCTCAAAGCTATGTGGAGAAGATCACATTCGTTAGTGCACCTCTACATATTAACATTACATTTCTTAGACTTAAATAGAGCTAATGGTATGCTCTCTACCACCATCATAAACAAAAACTTTATTGAAATTGTACACAAAAACTTTATGTTTTGAAGCTTTTTTTCAAACTACTAAAGACACCCCCATAAACAAGTCAATAAATTTAGGCCCAAAGAAATTACAAGGTTCACATCACCTAACACTGAAGTTTCCAAATTAAGGAGAAAAAAAAAAAAGAATCAATTTCTTAGTGCGCACTCATTTTCTTCCCAGGTCCTGCATATTCAAACATACAAATGAAACAGTGATATGAATTATCAAATGTGATGCACAAAAAATGGAGCACGACCTCAATCAAGAAAATCATGATATGAATTACCATTGCAATAGCTCATATTTTAACATCAGGTGACTGCGCATAGGTCCACTTAGACCCAGGTACGCCGCATTTCTTGCCTAAATTTTGACCAAGTTTTCAAAAAATAATACAACCCAAATTATTCTACTCTCTTAAAAGTTTTTTTTTTTTTTTTTAATACAAGAGTAATTACACTATCTTGAGTTCAAATTACATAACCATGTTGAATATCATTTACAGAAAGCAACATAGCATCATTTGTGTTCCTTGGGAAGTCTTCAAGTAAAAAATATTTCAAATGTGTTACAAAAAAGCATAGATAAAAATTCAGAAATGTGCCCATGTTTTTAATAAATAATTAAACACATGGGAAAGAAAAATAGGCAACCCGATTTTGTCTTCTCTTTTGTTTGGAATTTGTCACTCGGTTGATTCTTTCTTCCTTGTAACTTCTTCACCGCCGCTTTTTCTGTCGGAGACACCTTCCTTTTTAACAGTGGCTTTCCATTACCTTGAACCACGAAAGGACTACACACCTTATTACTTTCCACCATCACACTATCAATGGATTCATTACATGTAAAAGATACACCTGGAAGTGCTTGAGAAGGTGGACTGGGTTCACAACTTAAACCACTGAATTTCTTCCATAACATATGTACAAAATTTTTCACTTCTGTGTAATGGTCCACCTTTGTTGCTGTGATCGCTGCTAATTTATGCATATCTTTGCACAGGTTGTCATATTTTTGTGCAATAGGGTTGCCACTCAAAGAGTCATAACTACTTTTAACAAAAGTATAGCTTCGCTTCAAGTCTTTCCTCTAGCGATCAGGAATATATTTTTGTGGCAACTGTGTAACATTATATACGCTCAATACATAAATGGCATGTCTGCACAAGATTCCTCTTGATTCAAAGCAACCGCAAGTGCATTTCACTTCACATTTATTTTCATTGAAATAAACACAAATTCTTACTTGTTTCATGTCGGCATCATTAACTCTTACTTGTTCAATCACTTGATAGGTACAAATTGCACTTGCACTAGTCAAAAGAGAGACACTACAATACAATTTCATTCAAATCTCATACTGGACTTCTTTGAACTTTGCATTGGTGTAAAGTTGTTGAAATTTCTTCTCAAAAAGAAAGAAGCTTATATATGGAATCGTAGCATTAAAAGAAATGAAATCAACAGTACTCTCGTTCTCAACCTTCTTCCTTAAAGTATTATCATATTGGTCAACAAATTCCTTCCATGTTGTTGATGGGTGCACATAACCATCAAAAAATGCATTCATACTTTCATTTTGCCGTGTAGTAGTCATTTCGACCCAAAATACACCTTTCACATATGCTGGTTCCCAAAAAGTCCACTCATTATATAACCCACGCAATCATACATTATCCTCAAGATTATAACTCTCAAGCAAACTTTTCCAACTTGCCTCAAACTCATCACATGTTTGGGAATCACACACAACTTTGTAAGGCACTCTTAATGGCATCATATTGAGAATGTGCTCCAAACTTCTCTGAAAGTTTTTTCAAAATGTGCCATAGACATAATCTATGTCGGGCTCTTGAAAAAACTCTTGCAATTGCATTTTTATAGCCCTATCTTGAAATGTTATAATTGCATTTGGTGTTCGGTCGTTCATGCATTTCAACCATGTTTCAAACAACCATACAAAAGTTTTGTATCCTCACTTGATAGTAATCCTGCTTCAAAAAGCATTGATTGATCATGATAATTTACTCCCAAAAAAAGAGCAAATGAAATTTTGTATCTATTAGTCAAGTACGTCATGTCAAATGTAACGACATCTCCAAAATATTCTTATGATGCCATACTTCGTTTATCAGCCCAAAACACATTTTTCAACCTAGATTCATCATCAAAATCCATCGCATAGTAGAAACCATTATTCATTTTTTACATTCTAGTGAAATAGCCAGTAAGTGCTTTAGCACCTCCTTCGTCAAGCCGAAGATGTCTTGCCTTATTAATAAAATCTTTTACCTCAAGCTTTCTTTTCATGATAGGATCCAAAATCCTATTGCATCTAAAATATCTAGCTTGGCCTGGGCTTAAATCATGATTATGGACAATAGATACACTAGTTACATATCACTTTGTTTCAACTAACTTTGCATTCAACTTGGCCTTACACCCCGTTTTGGTAGTTGGATTTGGCTTACACAGAATATTACTTTGCCCGGTTCTTATGTTGCCTTGACAAGAACATGCAAGGGTGATGTGATTTACACACCCACTTGCATCCTTACTAGCTTTGTTTCTCGTACCACCCTAAAACCCTCTTGCTTGGCATACCGCCTATAATATAAGGAAAGTTCTTCTATGGAGCTAAACGTTATACCTCTCTTAGGTTCCTCAACATTTTCATTTTCATCTCCATCTATGAGCTTGTACTCACACTAGTCCTCCTTACCGTCTGACTTTACATCACATACAATTTTATTTCCATCTATACCAAAAAGAAGAAAAGAAGAAATCAACATAGTTGAACAACCATGAATAACAACATTCAACAAATGATGAGTAAAATCTACTAATGAGAGAAGCACAATGATTTGAAATTAAAGAAAGAATGAAAGGCCAAACAAACCATTTTTAGGGCCAACTTGGAGGGACGGAGCATCATCAATTGGAATTTGTGTAAGCACATATTCATCTTCGCACTCATTCCTCAAGATTGAGGGTGACAAGTCCATCTAAGAGTTATTACAGGAAAAATTCAAATTAATTTATACAAGAGATGAAAGTAGTACAAAATCTCATGGCAAATTAGTTCATACAAGACTGCTTCTTTAAGAATCTTTCTATTCCAAATCATAATAAAACATTTAAACACGTATGTTGCCCTAGTTTTCACACATGCCCCTTAAGACTGCCAATTGTGCTTCAGGTGCTTAGCTTCAAGGCATGCGCTTAAGCAAGAGGCTAATTTTATCTTGAGAATGGAATATATATGGTGACAGCCTCATTAGAATAGTGAGGAAATACTGAGAATGAGATTTTCCTATCCGTGTTATTGTGCTCTACAACGATATAATAAAGACCTATCTCTAGCAGAGGTCGCACAAACATAATGCATTGGTGAAACTTATTACGGGCATAGGGAAAACAAAAGGATAGATGAAAGATTATTGATGAAAATGAATTTGTTCATCTACAATGTTCATATTCTCGCAAGATGACATTTTAACACGTATGTTATAGCCATTTGACAAAAGAAGATAAATATTAAAGCATGAAAAATTCAATGATGAGAAACTTAGACAATTCAACTTCAAAAGTAAATCTTCCAATCCTTGAAGCAAAACAATCCAACGCAAAACTATAATCATCCGGCCAAGACAAACACCACAACAAATGCGCAGAAGGACCCCGTACACCAACATTCAAATGGCCTCCAAAACTTTTAGACAAATGCTCAGCAAACAAAAAGGAATGTTAACTAAAACAGAGTGATCTACCTAATGTTATGGGGGGAGTGGTGGCGGTGGTTGTGGGCAGCGGTGGGTGGCACTCTCGTCTGCTCATTGCTCGATTTCCATCCAGTAATTCTTGTGGGCAACGGTGCCGGTTGGTGTTCAGTGGTGTTTGGTGGTTGTTGGTGGGCGGCAACAGTTGCTGGGTGGCAGCCAAACGTTATGGGGGGATGGAGGAGCTCTTTGGTCGGAGGGAAAAATTTGGGGGTGAAATGAAAAGGTTTTTGAATGGAAACCTAACTGACACAGGTTTGAATTTTTTTTTTAATATAACAAGTGGGCTGACGTGGCTTGGTTGACTGACCATGCCACGTCAGCCCATCCGAATGAAACAACAATACATAGCATTACTCTCATTCATAAGGGATTTGTTACTGTATAAATTTATGGAAGCTGATGCAGACAATTAAAGCGAACACCAGCCCCATGTACATAGCGGACTGCCTTAAGGGCACACATGTTTAATCCAAAATGTCATTGTACTTAAGCTTAAGCTAATATCCAAGTGCAACATGACTTTCCCACGCATTTCTTCGGCTTAATGTTTGTATGTATTTGAACATAGTGATTGTGTGATTGATGTATTGTTAGGGCATGTTTAGTATATGTGTATATTTCTCTTTCCATTTAGATACTATAAAAAGAACTGACGGAAAGATTAGGGAACGTATTTTTGTCCTTTTTTTCTTTGGTTTTTAAAATCTTTTATGAGTTTGTGCAAAGTTGTTTGTTGTGTTTGGATTGGTATTGGCAAGGATTCTAAAGGTAATACGGTCATTTAGGAAATATTGATAGATGGGAGATATTTGATCCATGTCCCCTTCAATTGTAAACTCAATTGACAAAGATCCATCATGAAAAGAGAGACAAAACAAAAACTTTTGAATGAAGAGTGGAGGACCTGTTGCATTACCACCAGTGATACTTACCAGTGGCTAGCTGGTATCTTCAACATGACATACTTCTACTCCTTGCTACTAGGCATAAACATTATCAAAGTAATCATTAATGCAATCAGCATCCCAGAAACCAGACCATTCATGTATTGCTCTCTTCTCAAACATATGAAGAACTGGTTTATCCTAGAATGAACCATCAAGAAAGCAAATTTGCATGTTTTAAGTTTCAAGACATAGAAGCACCATAGTTCCAGTAATTTACAGAATAGAGCAGTAAACATTAGAAAGTTAATTTGGCATATCCTCAGCAAGAGGAAAAACCAAATTTCTCAATAGTCCTGATATACCTGACCAACTACACTTGGTAGAAGAATATGCAACGGAGACTAATCCAAACTTTTAGGTTAATGCAGTAAGACATGGAACTTGTATAAATAGGCAGCAAGCACGCAAACAAGAGGCTTCCTTAAAACACATCTTGTGCAGAAAACAGATTTAACTAAAACTCAAATTCTAGGCTCTAAAACATTTGAGCTTCTACAATGGTATTTCTGTTTCTTAAGAAAAT
Source organism: Betula pendula (assembly GCA_900184695.1). NCBI lineage: Eukaryota > Viridiplantae > Streptophyta > Magnoliopsida > Fagales > Betulaceae > Betula > Betula pendula. Next base: position 43,884 of record FXXK01001841.1, read on the forward strand.
GTAGGGTAGGAACTAACTAAACTTTTTTTAGTAATCCAATTGCAGAATTTTTTTTTGGACAAGTTGTGTTATCAAACACAATTGGATCTAATTCATCCCTCAAAACATTGAGCTTCCTTACCTGTCAGCACCAAGAATAAACTTAGCACTCAATTTCTTCAATTCTGCGAGTCCAACAATAGGAAGGTATTCCTTCATGCAAGCCCTAGATATCAAACAAATGAAAATTCAATCACCACTTGGAACAACATTGAGATCACAATGATAAACATCAAATAGCTTACCTGTCATTAACAAGCTGCTGGTCTGCTTGCCTCACTGCATTCAGAACAAGAGGCTCTCCTTCCTGTTATGTCATTGACACTACAAGCTTAGTAACATGTCACATTAGATAGAAAAGCAATGCATTTAACATTTAAACCCAATCAAATGCCTCTGAAACTGTTAATATACAATCAATTAAGCCGCATCTGCAGTCCGTTACACCCTGCAAATATATAATCTGCCTCTCACCCTCCATGTATGCATATCTAACTAATGAAATAAGGTGCATCTTGCTCTAAATACTAATTCAACAACAATACTCCAAATTAGCCCAAGGAAGAAAATAAGGCTCAAATTCTGTTTATATGGCAAACATTACACCAAGCAATGTCCAAGACTTACACTGTTCTGTCAGCATATCAGAAATACTTTTCAGAAACAAAACTCAAGGCATTCCAGCAATTATAGCACCCTAAGTACAGACATACTTCTGAAATGCTAAACACAACACATAAATTGTTTGTTAACATCTGTAAGGAATTTGTTCTCATCATACAACACATGGTAGTGTGTAGGCCGGCTAGTTCCCTACAAATGAAAAATCAAATTATTCCTTTACAATCAAGGCATGTCTTTATGCGTGCATAAGAACCCATTCATAACATACAATATATATATTTTTTTGATGAATCCCATTCTTTGTTTTGGATGAATAAAATTTTCATACCACACAAAGAATACAAAGTCTCTCCAGCAAGAAATCCCACTGGAACACAGTTGCACAGCAACTTACAAAAACAACAAAACAAAACTAATCCCAATCTTTCGAGAAAAGCCAAAGAATACAACTCCAAAACAACAAACTATACAACTCAACTTTACAAAAAGAAACACATCTGGAACATAAAGGAAACCATGCAGAAGCAAGAGGCTGAAAGCTCCTTCCAGTAAATTCTAGCAGCATCACAAAACTAAAAGCAAGTGCAACAATCCGTCTGATCACGATTTATATGATCTGCGGGAAAAAGCCCTAGAGAGCGAGAGAAATTGACTCGAAGTAGGAGGACGGACTTGAAGCTTGTGAAGTGTTTGAAGCAAGTTTCTGAAAGAAAGGGGAGGGGTGCGTAGGTTAAGGGCGGAATGCTATACTGAGAACACAAGAATCGAAAGCATAAAAGAGAGAATTTAGGGAGAAAACATACATTTTTCGGAGAGAGTGCTTTCCGTCTTCAACCGAGAGAGCGAGAGAGAGGAATCGTGGCTTCGACGGAGACCCCAACTCCACCTTCAACCGAGCGAAGAAAAGAGGTACAGCGAGAGCATTGTTGCGCTGTTTGGATCAGGAATCGAACCAAAAAAATCGAAGGTCAGAACATAATGCACAAAGCTCGTCGGAGATCGGAACAGCAGCGAAACCCTACAAAATTCGCACAGAGAGAGAGAGAGAGAGAGTGGGTGATTCGCGCGAGAACGAAATTTGGAGGAGAGGGAGGGGTAGGGAAGTGAAGAGAAAATAAATTTGGGGGAATTTGGTGAGGCGAGGGTGAATTTTTCATTGGCGCCAAAACGTCGGAATGGAATTACTTTCCGGCCATTTTGTACAAACGACGGAAAAAATAATTTAAGGCCCGAAGATTGATCATTTTTTTAAGGACACAAATTTTTTCCGACTTAGGTTTTAACTTCCTAAAAAAAATGACAAAAATTAGGAAAAAAAAGATTTTTTAACCCACTTATGAAAATATAAAAAAAAATAAAGCAAAAAAAAAAAAATCATATATACAGCGAATTTTAACGCACTTAAAATAAAGTAAAAAAATTATTTTTTTTGCTTTGTTTTTTGTTTTCGTAACATTGTTTTATATATGATTTTTTTAATTTTTTTTTTTGTTTTGTTCTTTCTTGCATTTTCATAAGTGCGTTGAAGGATATTTTTTTTCATAATTTTTGTCATTTTTTTAGAAAATTGGAGCAAATTTCGTCCAACATGCATTAAATTTGAATTCTTTTTTAATTTTATCTTCGCTATTTAAAAATTGACAATTTACTGTCATTAAATTTTTGAATTTATGAAAAATGCGGCACATTGGTTTTTAGGATGAAGAGTCCAACAAAAAGCGCCAACAAAGATTATTTTAATAGCATTTTTATTGACGGCTTATAAAAATTGGTTTTTATATATATAATAAATGTTTGGTTTTCATCTTTGCTTATACAGATATTGGCAAATTCACCACCATTGAATCTGTGAGATGCGTATGAATTTTTTTTTAAAAAAATGAAAGAAAAGATATCTAGGAGAATGACACACACATATACATATATATACTTTCAACCATTTCTTTTATAAATTTATCGGACGGAAATAGGTGAAAGATGCTATGAAAAATATTTTTATCATTTCTCGTTATATATAAAGCAATTATACACATTCATCCCATTTCTATCTTCCACTCATCTCATTTTCAAATTTACCATTGGATTGGTGGGTCATACCAACTCAATATAAAAAAATAGGTAAAATTTGAAAGATGAATAAGAAATAAATGTATAACATTATATATATATATATGATACGATCCCGACTGCCACATGGACTAAACTGTATTTTTCTCGTTATCTTACACCATTACAAGGAATAAGTAAAATTCATAAGCTTCCATTATAGAAAAAATACTTCTTCAATTCCCATGCTTTCTTTAAGCTATTCAATACATGATCTCCTACTAGTTACTACAATCCATCCCTTATAAATCGGGTTCTAAAAGTACAATGTGTTCTTAATATATAAGAAACACATGTTAGCTATTTTTTTAAAATGCTAGCTTCTTTAATAGCATTAATAAAAAAGTATATATTTTTCACATATTTAAAGAGCACTTATCATTATTAGACGCTGGTATGAAAGAAACTCTCACTATCCAATTTGTAAGAAATTTCTGTTCGTATTGCTTCCTTCAGTATCATCAGCCCAAATTTCAACCCGAGGAGGTGCCTGTTCCAATATTTCTTGCGGACGCTGGGTGACACAGGTGAAAATAAAAGTAGGGAAGGCATGGAGAGTGCGAGACAGCCAGCACATAAATCGCTTCAGAAGATCCGAAAGGGTCGGATACCAGGGTGACACGATTGTGAGTAAGGAAAAGGCAACCCAAAAGAGTGATGGTGGCAAAATGAGTGAAGCCAGCAAGGAGACTGTCAATGGCTCCGAGAAGCTTCCAACCCGCAGCTGGATTGGCTCCACGGTGAGAGGGAGCTTGACTGAGGTGCATACGAAGAGCAAAATGAGAGCGGCGAAAACCAGAGATGCCATCATAAAAATGGGTGCAATTTCCCAGTTACCATTTTCAGCCAAAAGTTTTTCTCGGAAGAGGTTTATTATTGGTGGAACCGCATACCTCAAATCTATGAACCAATGCATTATTCTCTCTGTATATGCTTCAACAAACTTAGTATGACAATGTGTTCTCGTGTCGTGCCTTGTTTATATACATATATATATATATAGATGATAATCAGTTGTACTTCATGGGAAACAAATAAAAGTTGTCATTATAAAATGATTAAATAATGAGGTTGTGGGGAGCATTTCCTGCAGTAATCCCACTTTCTATGGCAGCCAATTACCAAAGCTATTTCTGCCGTAATAAATTGAACATTTGAAAGTACTGATCATGAAAATCTATTCTTCAATGTTATCATCTAAACGGACCTAATTAATATTAGTTTTGAGAATGATTTTTTCACATGGGATTGTGAAAGTCCAAGATGCTAGATATCTTTTTTTATATTTGAACACTAAGGTTATGTTTGGTACGCGGAATGGCTTTTCCAAGGAATAGCCATTCCGCGTACCAAACATGTCCTAATGTGGCCTAACTGCAGTGATGTCACACGTATCGAGCTCATTTCCTGTCCAACTTTTACAGCCTCATAATCTTATATGGGTATTTTTGTGTGTGTTGATGTGAAAGTTTTGAGTATTTTGTATGTTGGATTGGTTGTTAATAACTTAATATTTCTGTTTTGATTACAAAAAATAAAAGACAGAAAACACAAATTTTAACAAATATGACCTTGTGGCTAATCTATTCCTGAGCAAAAAGTTTGCACTTCGTTGGCTGATCAACTTGCAATAGATTGTCTTGTCGAAGCACTGAGTGCCCTCCATGTAGCAGAATTTTGTAGAGATTTGAGTTTTCAATATATTATAATGAAAGGAGATGCACTGCTACTAGTGAATGTCATCAAATCCGACTACATAATTGGAGAAGGTATGGACAATTTATAAATTCTGCGCGAGAGATTTTTTTTTTTATTTATTTATTTATTTATTTCAATTCTCTGATTGGCAAATTATTCATGTGCGAAGAGAGGCAAATTCTGCTACCCACGAACTAACTAAAGTGGCTGTTAAGTAAATCATAGATCAAATTTAGATGAAAAAAATTTCTAACTGTATGTATGATATTATTTTATTAGAGCATTATGCTCTATTATCATGAAATGAGTTGAATACATAACTTATTTCAAAAAAAGAAAACCTTGCAATAGATGGACTCTCTTTTCATCTAGCTACGTACTCAACTCCACCCTAAAAGAAGCAATCTCCTCCTCGGAAATGCACCCAATTAATTACACTAGTTGCAGTACCCAAATAGGAAAAACAAGAGGGTCATGTGTTCTCAATGGCCGGACATTCAACACAAAGATAATCAGGCTTCATGGGACTCACAAAGTTGCGGGGATAAGATAACCAGGTTGTGTTTAGCAATGAAATGCACTTGGTTGTTAGGATGGAACTGGAATTTCTTATTCGGAGGGGCCGGAGGCGGAACTAGGATTTTTTATCTGGATGGACCAAAGTATAAATAAAGGGTCAAATTTATTTTTATTAGGAGTCAAACCTAATTTTTAAATCTAAAAATACATATATAGAGAGGAAGGAAGAATTTAGGCAGACTATTATGTGACGAAGAGTAGGCACATATATCTGCTGCCTCAACGAGCTAGCTAAAGTGATTATTAAGCAAATTTATAGATAAATTTAGATGAAAAAACTTCCTTAACTGTATCATGATATTATTTTCTAGTTAGAAGCATTATGCTCTATTATCATGAAATGAATTGATATCATAGCTTATTTCAAAAAAAGAAGACCTTGCAAATAGAATGAAGAATCTACTCTAGTTTCATCTAGCTATACGAATACTCATACTCCACCTCTAACAGAAGCAATCTCCTCGCTTCCGGGAATATGTACCAATTAATTACCCACACTAGTTGCAGTACAACGCCATATTTTAGGAAAAACAGAGGTTTCTATCGCCTGTCGATTTTCATGTGCCCGTAACATTCAACACAAAGTATAAACCTGAGGCTTCATAGGAATAAAACAAGCCTCTCGGGGATCACAAAAGATTAAACCAGTGAAAGTGGGGTGTTGGTGAGGCAAATGAAAGAACGACTCTTGGTTGCAGGAATGAGAACAGGAATAATCTCATTTGGATGGGCCGAAACAGTATGTAAGAGTATTTTCATCTAGGATTAGTGTCAGAGAGTAACTCAAACAGGTGGTTTACAAAATTTAATATATTTTATTATAGGAGTACAAACCTAATTTTTTAAAATCTAAAAATACATTATATACTTATTC
>FXXK01001842.1:0-12822 GCA_900184695.1 Betula pendula
AAGAGAGAATATCAGCTTAAAGCAAATTGCCTCCAGTTCAGCAATCTTCATCCGCCGTTGAAGCTAAAAGACAAAAACAGAAATCCTTTAGCATTTTTAACACAAACTGCTGCAATCATGATGATGAACATAACAATATTAAAAAAACTTTTAAAAAAAATAAAATACAATATTAATATATCCTTTTCTTCTTATTTGACACGCCTTCTCTTTTTGTTGGTTATCCTGTTCTTCCTCTTCTGAGTCTGAGTCAGACTTCTTGCTCAAGGCTGCATTTTGGAGAACTCGTCCTTGTTATCATTTCTCCTGGATGAGTATAAAAATTCATGTATTAGATCATACTTTTTCTAACAAAAAATTAGAATGATGATTGTAAAATTACATAAAGGAAAAAGTAATTCCTTTTACCTCAGTTCCGGCAGTTTCATGGAAACTGAAATCTACAATATTTTTTTAATTCTCATACATGCTATCATCAAGCTTCCTGCTGCTCCGGGACATACTCCACTTCAACCACAAGTCTGCACAATTCCAGAAATATAAGAAAAATTCACATGTTCGATCCATGTTCTTAGAATATACTATTCTTTAAGAATTAAACAATGAGAATACAGATCTATCATTAAGAGCATACGAGACTTTTCAGCTAATCAAAATTAGCCTAGATTTAAAGTGAAATTTCTCTATCATTATTCAGTATTCCTCTTCTCTGGAAGTAACAAAATTCTTTTTTTCAGAGAAATAACTTACCGAGCTTTTGCAATAGAAAGAAATAACATAGACTACTTTGTTTAGAACAAATGCTTTTCCTTTCCTTTTTTTCTCCAGATTCTAAAGTAAGATGTTGAACCAAAATAACATTGATTGAAAGACTCATCCATGAGACTGTGAAAAGATAGCATGAACCACCCTAGTTAATGACGATCAAGATTTGAATGCATAAGAGATTAATTTATTTGTCCACAAAAAACATGCCAGAGTAAAGAACAAATCTTGAATAAAAACGTAAAAAAAACAAAAAGACCACAAAATCCCAGAACCCCGCCAAATGAAAAGAAACACCGAAAGGCATTTACTGACAAGAAAAGAGAAACCCAAATAATAAACCAGATATATCAAGACGAAAAAGAGAGAAACAGAACAAATATGCAGAGAAAAAAGTTTAAAAAGTACTCACATTTTATGCTTCCCATTCTTGCCGAGGGGGGAGAATCCAAGAGCTCACACAAGCAGGTTTGTTGGGGCCCAAAAACTTGATTTTGCTTCTCTAGAACTCTGAAGATTTATCCACGAACCCAGAAGAGTCGAAACACCAAATTCTGTCCACTGAACATGAACCCAAAAAAAAAAGGAAGAGAAAACTGAAGAGAAAGAGAATTTCTGTGAAGGAAAGGAAGTAAAGACTTAAATTAATCGAACCAAAAGACCCAAATTAACTAAAAAACACTTCCTTTAGTGAAAACACGAGCAGGCAAAGGGCAAGTCTCAAATTAAGGCAATTCAAGAACGAAATTCAAACAAATCTATTTTCAGAGATAAATAATGTTACAGAAGAGCAGCAAGAAACCCTAAGAGAAAGCGAGGAACCTTTTTGCGGTCGACGAAAGTGTGTGGGTTCTGCCGGAGCTGCGTGCTGAGTCGCCGGAGACGTATGGGTGGATTGAGTCGTCCGGATAAGTGTAGAGTTGAGAGAGATATGAGAAGGGTTTGAGTTTTTGGGCCTTGAGAGAAAGAGAGAGAGAAGAGAGATGAGGAGTAGCAAAGGAAGAGGGGCGCGCGGGGGGAATATAAAATTTTGGGGCGAAACTTTTCACTTTCGCGCCATGACAAACGGCGTCGTTTTGTCATCAGCGGCGACTATTAGCGCCGCTATTGAGAGATATATCGAGCCGCGACATTAATGATGTCGCCGTTGATAGTTATTCAATAGCAGCGATATTTAACATCGCCGCTATTGACTCTAAAAAAAAACCGCAATTAAATTTTAAAAAAATAATAATAGTTTAAAGTTTTTTTTTTTAAAAAAAAAAAAGTGAAACTTTCACTGTCTCAACGTTATTGACAATTAAAAAAAAAATTGTCCAATAAAATTAAGAAAATAATAATAGTTTAAATTTCTTTAAAAAAAATTAAAACTTTCATTATGTTAATGCTATTGACTCTTAAAAATAAAAAATTTGTCTTATAAAATTTTTTTTAAAAAAACCTCCCTTCCGTCATGCTCATCAACAAACTTGCTCGCATTGTTTTTGAGATCAAATACAAAACTATGACAAAAGAGTTTCTTTTTCCTTCCTCAGTTTTCTCATGAAACAAATTAACACTATACAAGGAAAACAAAAAATGGACTTATGGGGTCTACTTAAATGAGGAGATTTTGAGGCAATCGGATGGACTTGAACTCGAAAACAAAGTTTCTGACAGAACCGAGAGAGCTAAGATCAAGCAACATGACGACGATCTCGAAATTGGGAAACTCGACCATGCTACGGGCCTTGGTGTCCTCGACAGCCTTGGTGCCTTCAAGCTGGAAGGACCAGCCTCGCCACTCGCATGGCCAATACCCGAGCCGTCTCTGACCCTACAAATTTAAGTTAATAAAAATTGATGAATTTAATTTTTTAATTTATATTCTAACGAACTATAAAAATGATCAGACGCATGACCTAGAAGTGGTTGTGATGATCATTCGACGTATTGTATCATTACCTATGATGGTGTGGCAGTGATGGAGCAGAGATCGGGCCATATCTAAAAAGGACATAAAATTTAGTGGGGAAGAAAGCACAATTCCATCGGAACTGATGCCTTCGGCTACATGTCTCAAAGAAGCTAAAATCAAATTCACAAGGAGTAGTAAGTCTAAAAGCATGTGTTGGAACTCCTATCATTACTAATTCAAGATACAATATAAACCTTATTTCGAGATCTAATTAATTTTGAGCAGTGTTACCCCAGTGTTGAAACCATATTTACTTCCAATGCTGTATTATTAGACAACCTCATAAATACTACCAAGGACTTGGATATACTTTGCGATATAGATATCATCTGTGATTGCATAGATCTGGAGGCTGTCACTCTCTTCTTCAACATGCTTTACAATAATACTATTGTCGAGGAATTCAGTTATGAAATCCTTTGTTAGCAAGAATAGTGATTGTCGACACAGTGTTGAAACCCGAATAGTCTATGTTTTCATTTTTCATTTTTTAGAATATAGATATATACTTTCTCTGTATAGTTTGAAAATATAAAAACTTTACTAATAATATAAACAAATTATTTTTTCTATAGGTTTTAATTTTTTCAAAAAACTTTTAATGGGAAAATATGTTTCTATATATCATGGTTGATCGGGCTAATGCCTTTACCATGTCAAGTTTGATCAATCGAACTAATGCCTTCACTGTGCTTTGTTCCTGATGTATTTGATCAAGTCTAGAATCAAATGCACTAGCATCGATCATGATAAAAATAATTAATATCATATATATATAAGATAATGGAAACTCTCTCTCTCTATATATATAAAATTAGAAAACGGTGTATATATATTAAATAAGAATAGAAAATAAAAACATGAGCTCTAGTATAAGTTAAAAAATAAAGTGTCCATGGCCATACTTACATAACAGCTGCTTCCGAGGATGTTGAGTTATCATGCAAATCAATCATATCCATTAGACCATTTTCTCTTCAGCGGAAACACACATGACCCTTTAGTCTACACAAGCCTTGTAGCGATCTGTGGAGGTTCCATCATAAAATACGATGATATGGTAACAATATCACAATTTAAGATGCTAAGGTTGAAACTATACATAAAGTCTATTTGCTGTCCTTTCTCTATGACTAACGTGTTATTTCCCTTATTTTCTTTAATCATATTTTTTATATGATTTCAACTACAAGACGAATAACTTTCCTTCAAAACCAGAAAACACCTTGCACCTTCCTTCTTAACGCGAGCACGAACATCCATGACGTTTATACAGTTGGTATCATGCACCAGCAAATTGGTTGCAGTTATTTTTACTCACCAGTATTACATCTGCCAGGCTTTTTGAGGGCGCGATACTTTTCTCGATCCCTTCAAATTCGCCACGCTAGTTCACGCACCACATTTTATGCCTAAAGATATAGCATTCAAAACATTGCAAATAAAATCTCTCTCGTTATTTATAATCTAATTCCCTTTTTAAGTGCAAAGATATCCCCTTAGAACCTCCTCGGAAGCGCAAAGGCATCGGACCGTACCCTTCCGCAAAAATGGAATATTCCGCCGCGAGAGGAACAACATTTTGGTATACCTGTTATGGCTTAGATCAATCCAACACTTATAACAACAGCCCGACTTCACATAGTGTTCGCTGCTGATGCATCAAGTTTCTATACCTAACAAGAAACAAATGGAAAACTAAACTCTTATAAAATCATCAGAATAAATATCACAAAAAGCCTCAAATCAGCCTAAAGGCTTAACCAAAACCCAAGAGGAGCGACGGGCAAACCACACAAACTCCAATAATCATTACGAAAAGTATAACTATTAAGTGGGTGGTACGCGCGCTCGTGCGAACCTCTTTAGTGCAAAATAAATAAGTTATCTCATACAAACCACACACGCATAACCTCCACATGTTGAGGGCCGTTGCTTTAAGAGAGAATTTGTTATTAATCAAATACACAGTTGGATATGTAAACTCATTCAAGCATCAACTCACAACAAGTGTGCTGGACAAACAAAGTATAACATCTGGACCATATAGTAGGCTAAAATCCAATGTGCACCTGGCCACTAAGAAGGAGACAACTTAAAATGGGAGTTTCACTTTATGAGGTAAGAAATTTTCTAACGACACTGCTGAGATTAACATGTATTGAGGATGGAGATTCACAGACTGGCCCTTCATTGTTCTGGTATCGCCAAGCAGATGAATTCCACATTTTTCTCGCAGACCAATAAATTGCGAACAAAAAATTAACGTATAAGAGCCAAGATATATAAACCACACTTAATTGGTATTTATATCTACAGCTGGTGAATAGGATGACGAAGCCACTCGCCTAGACCGCGCATGAAGTAGAAAAAACTTACAGAATCACTATGAGACACAAGCGCTATACTGCTCAACGGCGGCGATAGAGATAACATAGATCCGTGGAAATTCCATCCAGCAGCGGAAATCTTTCCACAGTTCTCGGCGCTGAGATCCTTGATTGTCCAAACCAACTAGAATAGAACATAGTTTATCAAAAATATTCATTGTTTTTATTAGCTCATTATATATATATCAACAATTAAGGCTGGGCGACCCCAGAGAGACAACAATATCGCCTGCTGTCATTCCGATTCCCTATACCTCATATTAATTTGTGACGAGCATTTTTTTTTTTTTCCTCTTTCTATAAAATTTATTTTTAAGTAACAAATATTACATGATAAATAAAAGAAAAAAAAGAGCAATAAGTAAGTGAGAAGAGAATGTAGAATGACCTTCTCCAACAGCAGCAGAGGGAGTGCACTCAAGGCACTCTTTAACGTGTTGAACAGCTGGGAGTTCCTCTCCGCAACATAGCCTGATAATATAAAGAGCATCAGCCAAAGTGAAGGCCTAGGAGTTTCACGCATGATCTAAACCTACAGTCTAACGCTTCTGGGCCATCAAGGCCTTTCCTCCATGAGTCAATTTCCAACAAAGGATTAACATTTTCTTCAAAAAACAGGAAGCAATCATCATCAAGTAATACAATTCTAACCAGGGGTGGAGCCAAAGCATGGGATCACACTAGGATTCGTTCTCACCCATGCTGTTTCACAAATCCAGTCTTTCTGGCAAGAACAAACAAGCCATGACTAGAAAAGTTCCACCACTAAGCAGCTAAAAAGAAAAGAAAAGAACGAACAGAACAAAATGGGTGCTGTGGTACCTCGGAAACGCCCATTACGGCAAAGTGAACTCAATTGCTTTGCAATCAGCTGGGGCGCCTTACTCAATATTCTTGGGTCTTGAAGGTGACAGTGAGCATCGAACATTTCATCATTGCCCCTCTGCTGATCGTCAATCCAAAATTCCTGGAGCCCAAATTTGATTGTATACAGCCAAGACCCAAACAACCAAGAACAATCCCAAATCTGAATCTTCTCCAGCCCAGCCCACTTCTGTAAAGTTCGTGTCTTTATTCGTCTTTCCTTAATTCCAAAAAGTAAATTAAGAGGAAAAAAGGATAAGAGAATAAAAACGACAATGATTCTTCCAAAACTTTTACATAACATGATATCACGACAGAAGAAAGAAAATAGCTAATTACTTAGACACTGCAGGAAAATGTGAGAAAAAGGCATATCTCTGCCGCTACAGTCAAAGATATAAATCTATTTGTGAATAAAGTACTAAGTGGGAAGAAGGGTCACAACCTATCCTTCAACTATAGGGAATCACAGTTATTTTTGAACTAACGATTTGTTTTTTCTTCGCCCAAAGTAAATTCAAATGCACTGAAATCATAATTCTATAAGTTTTGCAAATACAAAAGCATATGCTACAGAAGTAGCTATATGAAATCCTAACATATATATTGTTTTGTTTTAAGTATATGGTGTACCGCATCAAAAATAGTAATCACAACCAATGGATTTGGGTTCTATAGTCTTTGGGTTATAATCCTAGTACGCATGCCTTGAGGCACAATCAAACTATAAGTAAGAAGCAAGCAACACATCCAAATATCACTACCTCAACAACATCAGGCCTTAAGCAAATTTGCTCCAGTTCAGCAAATCTTCATCCCCCCGTTGAAGCTAAAAGAAAAAAACAGAATCCTTAGCATTTTTAACACCAACTGCTGCAATCATGATGATGAACATAACAATATTAAAAAAATTTAAAAAAAATAGATAATACAATATTAATATACCTTTTTCTTCTTATTTGACACGCGTTTCTCTTTTTGTTGGTTTCACGTTCTTCCTCTTCTGAGTCTGAGTCTAGCAGCTTCTTGCTCAAGCTGCATTTTGGGGTAGACCTCGTCCTTGTATCATATCTGCCTGGATAGAGTATAAAAATTCATGTATTAGATCATACTTTTTCTAACAAAGAATTTGAATGATGATTGTCAAAATTAACATAGAGGAAAAAAGTAATTCCTTTTACCTCAACACAGTATCTTATATTATACATCTAGCCACCACTTATGCCTTCCTATATATATACTAGATACCATACAGGGAACAGGGAGGGAAGAACTGCTTAGAATTGAAGAGTTCAAGACACCCCCATAATGAGCCTGTTGACTCGTCAGATCACTTCCATATATTGGCAGGGAAAAAACAGAAAGATCAACATCCTAAGCAAAACACGTATAACAGAAACATAAAGTCTCTGCGCGACGTCTATTGAACCTGCACCTATTCTACTTTTCATTTTGCCCTCAAAAACTTAAGTCCGGCAGGATTTTGGAGGTCGACTTGAGACTTAAGGAATGCGACGCAAGGTTACAATGTCCTAAGCTTGATTCAGCAGTCTAGAATGTGGTCAATTGACAAGACTGACCGAATTCTCCAAGCAATGATATATATTATATAGATATATATATATATAGTTGAGTATATATAGTATACTAATATATACTAGTATAAGTAATATTGCAGGGAAAAAAACAGGAAAGATCAACATCCTTAACAAAACAGCGTATAACATGAAAATAAACGTCTCTGCCACGTCTTTTGAATGCACCTAAGTTTCTACTTTTCTTCTTCCAAAACTTAGTCCAGGATTTTGGAGGTCATTGAGACTAGGAATGCGAGCGCAAGTTAAATGTCTAAGCTTGATTCAGCAGTCTAGAATGATGGCAATGACAAGATGACCCGAATTTCTGCTCAAACAATATAATATATCTATAATATATATATATAATATATTATGTGATTGTTTCCACAATCCCGCAGTTCCGAAAACATCCAAGCCAACAACAACCCTCAAGCAAAAACAACCACCCCATTCGCGATCACTAACTGAAGCAGAGAAGTGAAACGGCACAAACCCCAAGCAAAATTTAACAATTAATCGAAGCCAAAAACCAAAATTAACTAAAAACACTTAACTTTAAGTGAAAACCGCAAGCAGCAAAGTGAATACGTTGAAAAACAAACAGAGAGTGAATGAAAGAGGCCATACGCTTCGTGAAAACCGAGCAGCAAAGGGCAAGTCTGCAAATTAAGCACTTCAGGAACGAAATTTCAAACAAATATTTTTCAGAAATAATAAAGTTTTACGGAAGAGGCGAAGAAACGCCATAAGAGAAAAGCGAGGGAACCTTTTTGCGGTCGACAAAGATCGTGTGGGTCTCCGGCCGGAGGCTGCGTGGGCTGAGTCTCGCCGGAAGGTATGTGTCTCCAGCCGGAACTGGCGGTCGACAAGACGTGTGGGTTCCGCCGGAGCTGCGTGGCCCTGAGTCGCCGGAGAGCGTGTGGTGTCTCGCCGGAACTGGGGTCGACAAAGTGTGTTGCCGTGCGTCGAGCGGAGTGTGGTCTCGCCCGGAACTGCGTGGGGGAGTCGCCGAGACGTGTGGGTGGTTGGTCGCGATTGAAGTGTGGAGTATGAGAGGACAGACGAGTGATCCGGGCAGGGAGAGAGAGGTGTTTGTTGGTTTGGGCTGAGAGACAGAGAGAGATGATGGAGTAGGAAAATAGCAAAAGAAGAGGGGGCGCGCCGGGGGAAATACAAATTTTGGGGGAATTTTTTCACTCCGCGGCCATGACAAACGCGGATCGTTTTGTTATCAGCGGGGACTATTATCGCTGCTATTGAAATATATCAGGGGGGGGGGGGGGGGGAGGCGCCGACATCATTGTCGCCGCTTGTGCATCAGCGACGAAACTTGAACTTTGCTGATGATGATGTACCAATAGCAGCGAACTAGAGTCGCCGCTGTTGATATTAGATATAAAAAAATATTATAAAATGACCATCAGCGACGAAACTTGAACTTCGCTGCTGATGATGTACCAATAGCGGCGAACTAGAGTCGCCGCTGTTGATATTAGATATAAAAAAATATTATAAAATGACCATCAGCGGCGATATTCATTATCTCGCCGCTAATAACATATCATTAGCGGCGACTTTGATGTCGCTGCTAATGATCTGGCTGCTGATGAACCTAATTTTTGTAGTGATCAGTGGAGATGGCCGTGAGAGAGAGCCGGAGAATCAGTGGAGATGGCCGTGAGAGAGAGAGGGTGGGAGACGACGGCAAGACGGCAGTGGAGAGACCACGACAGATTGCCGGAGACGCTGAGACGACGGCGAGAGATACCGCCAGGGATTTACAACGGAGAGATCGAGAGAGACTCAGAGAGGCCGTGAGAAAGAGAGGGAGATCGAGAGAGAGATAATTGAGCTGAGTGCTTATCCCTTCTTTTTTTGTACAAGAAAGAAGAAACAAGAAACAAGGTCCTGCGCGAGAGAGAGAGAGCTTATCCCTTCTTCTTCTTTTTTTGTTCTATTCGTGAGAGGCTGAGAGCTTATCCCCTTTTTTTTTTTTTTTGTTCTATTCGAGAGAGGCTGAGAGCTTATCATGTATCCTTTATTCCTTTTAGGTTTTTTTGTTTTTAAGAAAGCTTATCCAGTATCCTTTTAGGTTTTTTTGTTTTTAAGAAAAATAAACGGGTCAGCAGGTTGGTTTTAGCATTTTAGGTTTTTTTTAAATAAATAAATAAAAATAAACGGTCGACGGGTCAACCCGTCTGGACCCGTTAGATTTATCGGGTCATCAAACGGGTTGACCCGTTAACCGGTAACCCTTAAACCCAAACCCCTATTTTCGGTGTCGGGTTTGTGTCGGGTTTGCGGGACGTGTCAAAAATTGCCAACCCCTAGGGGTGGTTTGGCGAGTCACCCCCAGACTTTGCGAGACCAATTCATCCACCATGATTGATATCGTTGGCCCTTGACAATCAGCCTTGATTGAGTCCATGTTGAATCGGGAACCCAAAACTCAAGTGGAGCAACGAGACACGAGCAGCTGCGCCTGGGAATCGCTCGCACGACGACCCAAGAGCCATTGAGCAAATCGGAGGCGTCGGGCGGGCGGCCTTTTGGAAGCCACATGCGAAACGAGTCGTGTGGGGGACCTGCCCAGGACCTAATCGTGGGACACCCAAACGCGTCGTGGAGGAGGGAGAGGCAGGAGACCCGAGAGTCGAAGACGACGAGGAGGGATACGGAGGTGGCGCTCCAAAAATTCTTTTCCTTTTTTTTCTTAAATTAAAGAAAAAATAAAAAAAAAAAAAAATAAAACAAATAAATAAAAGTTTATTATTATTTTATTGAAAACTAAGGGTATTTTAAGAAAAAGTTTGAAAATGGCTTTTTTTTTTACCATTTTGTAGTTTATTAGGTCGACATAGTTACACTTCGATCATTTCGGAGGGCTTGTTTCAATTAGGTTGTCAGTATAGAGGGCTTTTTTTTTTTTTCACCTTTGAAGAAAAAATCATTTAATTGATAGGCAAATATTTAAGGTATATTCGTAAAAATTAAAAAATTTGAGCAAAATTGAAAAAAAAAAATTTGGAGGTGTCAACGAATTAAATTTTTAATAGTTTTATTTTTAAAAAATTTAGAATATTTGAAGGTGCCATCAGACCTCGCAAGGAGCCATAGGTCCAACATAGGAGCAAGTATTCAAACATAATACCCTCAATTTAATTCAGCAATATTATTATTGTGGATGGCTGTACGATACTGATAATATCGGGGAATGAGAGAAAGAAAGTTCACTTCAAAAAAATAAAAAATAAAATAAATAGTCTATGACCGGTTGTTGGTTAAGTTAACCTAACGTCGGTCAGCAGCTACGAACTTGAAACATATAAACGATACTATCGACGCAATAATTCTAGCTCTTCCACGTAGCTGATTGACAAAGATGTTGCTATACGTCACACCCTTAAGGATTAACCATGCTTTATTGTGGGCCGCTTCTGGTATTTAATGCATGACGTTGGTTTTCAGCGGTTATTTATGACAATTAAAGAGACCAATATGTCCACAAATTTTTAGGCAGAGAGATTCAGGAATCAGAAATATTATTGGGAATTTGTTTGGGAGGAAAAGGCGGTGCCACCCACCTGAATCATCAAGTAATGTTGGAGAATGGAAGGTGAGGATGCGAAAAGGCAACGTCCAGAGCTGATGGATTTGAGCCAAAGTAACTCGGAGCTCGCCGCTGATCCTGCAAGAATGCTCGAAGGTAGGTTGAAATGACTGCGTGTTTGCCCGCGAGGAGACGCCCGGTCCCAGCGGCGGCGGGTAATCCAAATATACAACGGGAAGGTTTATCCCCACGAACATGGTGATTGTAAGTTATCAAATTAAATAAGATTTGGTTCAACGTTTTCCATTAATTGTATTACCTGAGGCTAGCTGTGGGAGAAAAAGTTGTAATATTAATAGAAGCGTGCAGAAGGCTTATGGACCCGACCCTATGGTCGGTGTTTTTCTTTTTTTCTTTTTTCACTGTTGGCTTCTGATAAATGGAAAGTAAGATAAACAGAAACTCTTCATATACCAATAGACCAGAAGGAAAATTTTATTGGAAACCCTTTGGGTTCGTTTTGGGAACCCATCTTATTTCACCCAACTCTAATTTTTTCTTATTCTATAATTTAAATTTATTCGATCCAACTCAAAAATATATTTATATTTTAAAAAAATTTTAAAAAAAAAATTATGCAGGGGGTGGCTCGGCACCTGTCTGATTGAGGGTACTCTGAGCCATCCCCCAAATAGTAAATTGGAAGTGACTCACATTGTAGGGATGACCGATCACCCCACAATTCTAGGGGTGGTTCAGCCACCCTTAAAGGTGATTCGAAACCATCTAAAATATTATTTTTGCTTCAAGCCTTTTTTTATAAATATAATTTTTTTATTATTTTTATTTTACTTTTTTAAAATAATAGATTCACCTATTCAAATATCTCTTCTATATTTGAACAATAATTTTAAATTTTTTTCGTATCAAGCTAATTGTAAATCAACAAAAATCAATTACAATTCAAACACTAAAATAAATCCGGTACTTAATTTTTGTTCATCCGTCAAATCCCACATCAACCAAATATTACCGGATACGTAATCCTTTAAAAAATAACCCAATGAGAATAGTTGAATCTGTTGTTTTGGTATTGGAGAGTGTGATTATGACTAATGGATAAAGTCCTTCCTCTTTCAAGAATTGCACTAGCTTGAACATATCACACTTGGATTTGGTTTAAATGCGGTTAAAAACAAAAAAAAAAAAACTCTATAAAAGATCCTCCTTGAATGCTAGACTTTTAATTGGATGCTTCATTAAAGAGTAATTTTGGAAGCTGCCGATTCACGTCTTCAAATTGCCTCTTAATTGTGAAAGATAATGCTAAATTTACTTTACTGTCTATCTTGGATTTATTTTTAATTGGGTCTATGTGCAGCGCTTATCGATCCTTTCCTTAATTTTTCTTTAAACAAGGGCTAATACATTAGCAAATAATTAAAAACAAAAATAAAACATAAATATATAGCATCAAGCCGATATGAAATTATATTGGGAGAGAATATGGTTGGGCTTTCAGTGCTGCCCAACTTGTCCTATTTTAATATATTCAATATATCAAGATCTCTCGGGCTTGAAGTCCAGTCCCGTTGGTTCACAGCCCCCTAAAATTTTCCATTGTATTTATTTCTCTGGGGTGCATGAAATTAGCCAATGAGACATCTTTACAATGTATTATCTATTAATATTTTTGAAGTTACATCTCTACAGTTATTC
>FXXK01001842.1:33522-44333 GCA_900184695.1 Betula pendula
CGGCCTGTCGGAAGTACACGACGGATGAGGGAAGGGTTAAGGGTTTTTTTTTTTTTTTTTTTCCCTTCTTTTTTCTTTTTTTTTTTTTATTATTTATCTCATATGATATGGAGCGTTATATGTTTCAAGTTTGGTTTATTAATTTGATTAAGTTGGGATGGGGAGATTGAAGCTGTGTAAGTGTGTTTAAAAAGATAATTGAATTCAGAGACTTAGATCACTGAATGTTTTATATTAATATAATTTCGTTAGTTGATATCTTTCCTTTTGCGTTGGATGGAATCGTGGAAGTTTGACATTGGAGTAAAAAATTGGCACGCTGACTAGTTCTTAACCGCATGCGTTAACGCGCATTTATTAATTATATATGTAGGAATTTTGAAGCATGTATGCAACACTCGAGAAAAAGGAAAAAGTCTCCCCTTCGGAATGCTATGGGCGGAGGAGGGAAATCACTCCCTTCTCCACCCCTCCCTCCTCTAGATTCTTCTTCCTCTTCCCCCCTCCCCTTCCTAGTTCTCTGTAGTCAATAATCACCTCTTTTTGGAGGCCTTTTCCTCCTCTTGGGAACCACTTTGGCCGGTTTTACCTTCTCTTGCCACTCAAGGCCCGGTTCTTCTTCTTTTGAGTTCTTTGGGTTTGGTTTTTAAAAACCATATCTGTATTCTCCATAGCTATTTTTTGGGTTTCTGTTACGGGTAAAAGAAAGAATTTGAAATAGAGACTCGTTGGGAAGGATCGAGAAGCTTGGGGAAACATAACGTTCAATTCAGTATTGTGAAACAGCCGGATGTTATTCCATTTTGATAAGCCACGTGTCAGCTTATGGGTGAAGGGAAATCTGGTGAAGAGATAAGGATAAGGTTCAGCATTGGAAGCCACGTGTCAAGAAGTGCTGAGGCTGCAGTGGGCTAAGTGGGCTAAGGCTTGCAATTGGGCTGATAGGAGTCTGGAAGTATAAAGGCTAAGGGATTCAGTTATTTTGGATCTTATCGAAGGAATTGTTCTGTTAGCTGGTAGTTAGAAGTAAATGATAGCTGTAGCCTTTTTCCCTGTAATGTTCATCTACGTTCTTGAATACAATTCCGATTCAATCATAATCTTTTCCTTCACTCAAATTTCATTTCTTACTACAACAATCATCCATAGTCCATTCAATATTACAATCAGATTATCCATAAAAATACCCAAACAAATATAAGCGTGTTACAAGTGGTATCAAAGCACTTTTCTGGAGCTTCCATGGCAGACGATACAAGATTGACCCAGCTTTCTGAAGGCATGGCATAGTTTGAAGTGACTAGTGGAGGGCGCAAGAAACAGTGCTCGGAGCATGAATTGATTAGACAAAATTTGGCTCGTTATGTGGAACAACTCAGATTGACATCAGCAATGCAAAAGGTTCCTCCGGCAGTTTCCAGTTGGGGGCTTTCTGGCACACAAACAAGGATCATCAACAAAGGAGAATTCGCCTCTCGAATTAAAAATTGAGGCCTGGGCAATGCAATAATGTCTGACTCATTGTTCAGGGATCCATCAAGCTTGAAATATGACATTGCAGACCTTCTGATCTGGCTTCCATGAAATCAACAATAGGTGGCAGCCAATGCATGATGATGGCAGAGGATGGTTTCCTCCACATGGGGACAGATTTCCTAGAATGCAGAGTTTCCAAGATAGAAATGCAAGACAGTATCATGGGGAGGACAGCAACACCTTATTTCCAAGGTCAGTAAAAATTCATTTTCCTAAGTTTGAAGGTACTGATCCAATGGGGTGGATTTATAAGGCAAATCAGTATTTTTTTTGTTCATAGAATACCATGGGACCAAAAAGTATTGTTGGCTTCTTTCCATATGGAAGGAAAGGCCCTAGTTTGGTTTCAAGATTTACATCATTCAGGGGCTTTACCTAATTGGGAAATTTTATCCCAAGCACTATTGGATAGATTTGGTCCTAGTGCCTATGATGATCCTATGGAAGCACTAACAAGACTGAAACAGCATACTAGTGTGGAAGAATATAAAGGGAAGTTTGAAGCCTTATCTAATAGGCTGAGTGGGTTATCTGAAAATTTCAAATTAAGCTGTTTTCTAAGTGGCTTAAAAGAAGAAATTAGACTACCTGTAAGGAGTTTAATCCAAGAACTCTCTTGGCTGCCTATGGATTGTCTAAAATTCAAGAGGAGCACGTTTTGAATGCTAGGAGAAACTATAAACCAAACAATTGGAATTCCTCAAATTCTGGTTTTCAGAAGGTCATTAACCCTACTCCTAATCAAACAAGTGGGGGGGTTTTAAAGGCCAATGTTCCAGTACAGAAAATCTCTCAAGCACAAATGGAAGAAAGGAGAACTAAGGGTTTATGCTTCAATTGTGATACTCAATGGCATAGAGGTCATAGATGTCCAAACCCTAAACTTTTTATCATTAAAGGTGTAGAAAGTTGGGTAGAGGAAGAGGCTGATCAAAACCTAGAATCTGATAAACAAACATGTTAATTGGAGGCAATGGTTTGGTTACCAGACGACATCGTGGGGATATCGCCCTGCATGCTATGTACGGCGTAGACGCGGGCCAGCCCTGAACACACGAGGAGAGGATTGTTGGCAGGGTGAGTGATCGAAGAGTGGGCTTATTGAGGCTGAGTGCCGAATACACATAATGGGTTGGTCTAGATGTGGCTCTAGTGAGAAAACTCAGTTGCAGTGCAAATAAAGGGAGGCAGGAGATTAAAGTTCAAGTTGGTGAATGGAGAGCGGTACTAGGAACGGTAAAGCTGTCTTGGGGTAGAGGGAATCCAAATAGCGAGAATGTCTTGGTATCGGGATAAGCTGTTTGACTCTGATTTGAGCTGGTTGGGTGTTTGATGTTGTTTTTATTGGATGTTGGGTGTTTTTTTTGTGTATTCTAGTGTGTTATATTTTTTTATTCTAGTCATACTATGTGTGTCGGAGTAGATGTTTGTTGTGTTATCTTAGGCCTTGGATTTGTTTTAAAGATGCTTGGTGATGTACATTGGTTGTATTCGCGGGTGCTACAGTTGAGATAGGACTCTTTAACTGATGAAGGCTGAAAGGGAAAGAGGAGAATTTTGTAAGTTGCTGAAATACGCGAAGAGGATGGGGCTGTTAATGACTTAGTGGGGGAGTTTGAAGATGTTTTTGCAGAACCAAAAGGGCTACCCCCAAGCAGGTCTCATGATCATGCAATAGTGCTTAAACAGGATGCAAAACCAGTATGTGTCAGGCCCTACAGATACCCCTATTGTCAAAAAGAAGAGATTGAAAAAAATTGTCCGAGAGTTATTAGCTACAGGGGTCATCAAACCATCTCAAAGCCCCTTCTCATCTCCCGTTTTGCTGGTCCGGAAAGCTGATGGCTCTTGGAGGATGTGCATGGACTATAGGGCATTGAATAATGAGACAGTGAAGGATAAGTTTCCAATCCCAGTCATTGATGAGTTGCTAGACGAATTACATGGTTCTAGGGTTTATTCTAAGTTGGACTTAAGATCGGGATGCCACCAGATTCGGGTAAAAGAGGAAGACATTCCTAAAACAGCTTTTAGAACTCATGAGGGCCATTACGAATTTTTAGTTATGCCTTTGGCTTAACTAATGCACCAGCAACTTTCCAGAGTTTAATGAATGATATCTTTCGTCCTTACTTAAGAAAATTCGTTCTTTTGTTTTTTGATGATATTCTTATATATAGCCAGAATCTGGAAGACCATCTACATCACTTACGGCTAACCCTGGAAACCCTAAGGAGACATCAACTCTTTGCAAAAAAGAGTAAGTGCAAATTTGGTTGCCCTGAGATTGATTATTTGGGGCATATCATTTCTGCAGAAGGGGTTCAAGCTGACTCTAAGAAGCTAAAAGCTATGGTGGATTGGCCTAGACCTAAGTCATTGAAGGTCCTAAGGGGATTTTTAGGTCTTACAGGCTATTATAGAAAGTTTGTAAGGGGTTATGGCAATATTGCAGCACCCTTAACACAATTACTTAAGAAGAATTCATTCTTATGGTCTGAAGAGGCTGAGAAAGCTTTTCAAGAACTAAAGGCAGCAGTCACAAACCCACCAGTTTTCGGTTCTGGCTAACCAGATTTCACTCAAATCATTCATAATTGGATGTGATTGCTCGGGGAAGGGAATTGGAGCAGTTCTTATGCAAAATCAAAGACCTATTGCTTCTACGCAAGCCTAAAAGGAACTTGTTACCTCTAGTGTCACACATATGAATCAGAAGTTAGCTTTGGCTCTAGTTTCAGAGTGAAAAAGGCGTCCATCACTTGCTGGCCACCCTTCAAACATCAAATGATCATCAAAGCCTAAAGTCCTCTTGGAACAGAAGATTGGGAACTCTATGCACACAAAATCGGTTACTAAGCTTCTAGGGTATGACTTTCTAGTGGAATACAAAAAGGGGCAAGACAATAAAGTGGCTGATGCACTGTCTAGAAGAAATGAAGAACATGAGCAAGAAGTTACTCTCGCAGTCATTTCTTACCCTACACTAGAATGGTTGACTGAATTGAAGACCAGTTATGACTCTGACCCTCACATGCAAGAATTGTTATTTAAGCTGCAGGAAGGATCACTACAGAACCCTAAATTTACCTTAAGGGATGGTATCCTATTGTATAAAGGAAGGCTATACATAGGATCAGCCCTCAAGGATAAAGTTTTGCAATTTGTGCATGCCAGCCCCTCTGCTGGCCATGCAGGGTATGATAAAACCTTACATAGAGCAAGGAAGGATTTCTACTGGCCAGGAATGAAATATGATATAAAGAAGTTCATCAGGGAGTGTGACACTTGTCAGTGGGTAAAGGTAGAAAATTTATCTCCCGCGGGACTTTTGCAGCCCTTACCAATTCCAGAAAGGCCATGGTTTAGCATATCTATGGATTTTATAGAAGGGTTACCTCATTCTCAAGGATTCAGTGTTATTTGGGTCATTGTAGACAGATTAACTAAATATGCACACTTCCTACCACTCAAACATCCATATACAGCAGACAAATTGGCTCAGATATTCATCAGTCAATTATTCAAACTTCATGGCATGCCAAATTCTATTATATCAGACAGAGACCCAACATTTACAAGCAAATTTTGGACAGAAATTTTCAAAGCACAGGGGGTATTTTTGGCATTCAGTACAGCATATCACCCTCAAACAGATGGTCAATCAGAAGCAGTCAATAAATATGTGGAAAATTATCTACGATGCATGATAGGAGACAAACCAAAAGATTGGAGCCAATGGTTACCGTTAGCAGAGTATTGCTATAACACATCTATGCATCATTCCACTAGAGTAATGCCATTTGAGGCCATGTATGGTTACTTACCTCCCCGGCTGCTTACCTACATGCCGGGGACTGCTAAGCTAGCATCGGTAGAAGAGCAGCTGAAATCCAGGGATGAGATCTTGAAGTTGCTCAAGGAAAACCTGCACAAGAGCCAAAACCGAATGAAAAAATATGCTGATCTAAAGCGAACCGAGAGAAATTTTGACGAAGGGACTTGGGTATTCTTACGTTTGCAGCCGTATCGCCAAATATCGGCATCCACTCGCCGAAATCTGAAGCTTTCACCAAGGTTTTACGAACCTTTCCGAATCTTAAGGCGGGTTGGGTCGGTGGCTTACCATCTGGATCTGCCGGAAGGATCCTTGATTCACCCAGTTTTCACGTCTCTCAGCTTAAACAGAAGTTGGGTAGTACTACTACGGCGATTCCTCAGCTTCCACCGGTAGATTCTCAGGGAAACTTGCGGCCAGAACCTGAAGAAATTTTATCCCGCTGTTCCCGAAAGGTACATAATCGGCCGATGGTGGAACTGCTAGTTCGCTGGCAAGGTCAACTAGCCGTTGAAGCTACCTGGGAACCTTATCACAGCTTGAAGATGGCTTACCCACACCTTGTGGGCAAGGTGTTTTGAGAGGGGAGGTATTGTTACGGGTAAAAGAAAGAATTTGAAAGAGAGACTCGTTGGGAAGGATCGAGAAGCTTGGGGAAACATAACGTTCAATTCAGTATTGTGAAACAGCCGGATGTTATTCCATTTTGATAAGCCATGCGTCAGCTTATGGGTGAAGGGAAATCTGGTGAAGAGATAAGGATAAGGTTCAGCATTGGAAGCCACGTGTCAAGAAGTGCTGAGGCTGCAGTGGGCTAAGGCTTGCAATTGGGCTGATAGGAGTCTGGAAGTATAAAGGCTAAGGGATTCAGTTATTTTGGATCTTATCGAAGGAATTGTTCTATTAGCTGGTAGTTAGAAGTAAATGATAGCTGTAGCCTTTTTCCCTGTAATGTTCATCTACGTTCTTGAATACAATTCCGATTCAATCATAATCTTTTCCTTCACTCAAATTTCATTTCTTACTACAACAATCATCCATAGTCCATTCAATATTACAATCAGATTATCCATAAAAATACCCAAACAAATATAAGCGTGTTACAGTTTCGTGGTGCATGTTCCCTTCCTCCACCTGCCGCCATCTTTGCTGGCCCTTTGTGGTGGTTTCTGCTCATCCGGCACCTTCTATCGGTGCGTGGTGTTCACGCGCTAGTGGGTGGATCTTCTATGCTGGCCAGCCCCCTCCGCCCTTCCGTCGGTGTTCTGCTTTGTGCATTTTTTTTTTTTGCATTTATTTGTTTCTTTAATTTCCTGTATGTAGTATGGCGTCATAGTTCTTGGATCTAGGATGTGTGTGTCTCTTGCTCTTAGGGTCGAGGAGTGTAGGTCGGGTGTGAGAGATTTTCTCTCACGTCCAGAAATAAGTGAGTGCGAGTTTGGGCTATTCATGTCCCAGTTCTAGCTTTAGATCTAGTCTGCTCGTTGCAAATCTGTTCCTTAATTAGAGTTGTTCTTGGGTTAGAGATGATTGTAGTTATAGATAGTTCTTTAATTGTTTAGATGTTTTTGTTCAGTCTATGACTGTGTAATTTCATAGCGTTTGTACTATATTTTAATCTGCGTTGTATGTTTCTAATGTAAGAACTTTATGCTTTGATATTTTATCAATGAAATTGGCATATTCACACTTAAAAATAAAAAACTTGCATCAACATTCAACAACGTAGATTAATAAATCCAACAATACTCCTTACTTCCTTCTTTTAACAAAAGTCTTTTAGGTAATTTACATGCTTCTCCACAAATTTCCCTACAGAATAGGTCACGGTCTAAAACGCGCGTGCCTGCCATTATTGTTGAAGCAAAGAGTAAAGAAGGAGAAAAGTCTAGGCTAAATCTGAATGCTCTTTTATCTCTTTTCTTATGGAAAATAGCTTGGGATTTACTTCCATCAAAGTCTAGGCTAAACAAAATTCTCAGCATCCCTCCAAGTGATCTGCTCTGCCCTCTCTGCAAAACCGAAACAGATTCCACTTCCCATCTCTTTTTCAAATGTAGTTTTGCTAGAATTGCTTGGAGGAACTCTTTTTGGCCTTTAGACTCACTTGCTTGGGCTTCTATTGAGGTAGCCGATTGGATCAAAGGGCTCTTATCTCCCTCAAATTTTTTTGGTATCCCCCCCAAAGGACTCCCACCTATTCCAAATATATGCTGCTGTTTTGTGTGACCTTCTCTGGTTCAGTAGGAATAAAGCAGTCCATGAAGGCACTATTCCCAATCCGATGGAGTTAGCTTACACTATCAAAAAGACCTCCCTTGACCACAGCAAAGCCTGGAAGTCGTCATATGTGCCTTCTCTGGAAAAATGGAGTCCTCCTCCGGCTGGAACTTGCTCCATCTCTTTTGACACTGCTATAAGAGAACCCTTCTCTGTGCAGGCAGCAGTATGTAGAGACTCAAATGGAAGCATCCTAAAGGCGGTTTCTCAAGTTAGCCCTGCTTGCGACCCTAATTTTGGGGAAGCCCTAGCTGCCCGGTTAGCTGTCTCCTTGGCAGCTTCTCTTAATATCAGCACATTTATTTTAGAAGGTGATTCGCTCGTGGTTATTATGGCGCTACAGCACCCCTCTATTGTTCAAGACTGGAAAATTGCTGATATCATCTCCGACACTTTACGCTCCATACCAGCCTCTTCCTCTTGGAAAGCTAGGAAAATACACAGAAGTGCAAACTTCTGCGCCCATCATGTGGCTTATTGGGCCGCAGCCCGATCTCACTCAGGCTGCATTCCCATTTATTTTCCTCCGCCCATTAGTGGACTGATCCACCTCCCCTGTTTGGGCTGTTCTGTAATTTCTCATTGTACTTATAAAAAAAAAAAAAGAGAAAAGAAAAAGGTTTTGAGTGTTTCAACTTTAAGTCATGGACGCGCGTCATTAAGCTTCCAAAGGCCAAATTCCTCTAAATTCAAGTGAAGAAAATTTTGCCCAATTTCTTTAAAAAAGCAAAAAATTATAAAAAAAAAAAATAAAAAAATATATTTCATTCACTTAAAAAAAAAGAAAAACAAAGCAAAAAAATTAAAATTTAAAAATCATAATACAGCGAATTTCAACCCACTTAAAACAGAAGCAAAAAAATTACTTTTTTGCTTTTTTATTTTCGTAACATTGCTGTATATATTAATTTTTATATTTTTTTTGCTTGTTTTTTCTTTATTTCATAGGTTGAAATATATTTTTTCAATTTTTTTTTTTTAATTTGTCATGTGTTTTTGAAAGGGATTGGAGCAAATTCCTCCAACTCGGGTTGGAGCAAATTTGCTCCACTCCTTCAAAAAATGACAAAATTATGAAAAAAAATATTTCAACTCACTATAAAAACAAAAAAAAAAGCAAAAAAAAAAAATTAAAAAAATATATACAGCTGCAAGTTTAACCACTAAATCAAAGCAAAAAAATTACATTTTTGCTTTGTTTTTATTTCTTAAATTAGCTGTATATATGATTTTTTTTTAAAAAAATTTGCTTGTTTTCTATATTTTATAAGTGGTGAAATATTTTTTCAAATTTTTTTTAAATTTTTATCATTGTTTTGAAGAAGATTGAAAAATTTCCTCCCACCCGAGTTGGAGAAAAGTTTGTCCCTTCGAAAATGGCCGGACACAAACTAAAAAGAAAACTAGCTAGTCTTCAAGGCCTAACCTAAACCTGACTTTTACGCACACAAGGCACTGTTTCCTCAGAGTCAGGATCACTGTTATCTCTATGCTGCCTTTTCATACTCACTGCCCCAATTAGCAGTGCGGTCAGCCCTTCTTTATCATTTAGTTTAATGAACAAGGAAACTACACGCTATCAGGTACCTAGAGAACATGTTATGAATCTTTCGATTTTTAGAACATGTGAGAAGGAAAGATAAGAAAAAAAAAATTCATAAACAACAAAATTTAAGTGATCACCTTCAAAGGCTACGTTCACTGTGTCAAAAACGTTTCATTATTTCGGAAAACAGTAAATAGGGAGACGTCAAAACGCGTATGCAAACCAAGCACTCCAAGACTAAGCCTCAGAAAAAATCCTCAATTAAACCGTAGTATTCCTTTATCGTACCGGCTCAAGCCAAACCAGGCTCCACATAGACCCAACAAAGCAAACTTCAATGACCCTCTCTTCTCCCTCTCCTCCAACACTGAAAAATTGAACGTGGCTTCTACAATTCCACTTACCGGCCAACGAACCTGACCCCAAGTAAATCACAGTGGTTTAAAGTCATGAACTAGAATAAAAGTAGCTGAGAAATACATTATTCCCCAATTATCAAAAAATTACACCTTCTCTAATGTTTCAATTTTGTAAGTTTCCCTAAATTTAACTTTGGGGTTGCAATGCTTTCCTTTCAGGACACAAAATAAAAATACCATGTGATAAACAACCTAACAAATGAAAGACAAAAAAATATATAAAAAAAAAAAACCAAAGCTACACACTCTAGCAAAAAATATAAAAGAAAAAAAAAAAAAAAAAAAAGTTTATTTGGTTCTGATTTTTTTCTAGATTTTATTAGAGTTTGATTTGTCATTTTGTGGGACGGGACATGGCCAACTCCAAGAATTGATTGTGGGAATACGTTAAAATTGAAAGACTGGAGCAAATTGAAATTGTTTGTTAGTTAGAAGGATAAAATATCATTCTCCAAAATAGTATATGGCGGTATACTAGTCAAATTTCTGAACTATCTTTCATATAACTGGTATCGGTCAACTGATGTTTAATTGTGTTTAAAATGGATATTGAGGTCACTCAAATCGGGAAAGAAAGCTCAGTACATGTATAGATCACCACGCAAGAAGAAAGATGAATATCTTTCGTCACACAACAATAAGAAGAAAATGAGGTAGAGCAATTTATCATTCTACACAATAATAATTTTGTTAGATCTTTGTTACTTTTTAAGATTTAACCATCACAAATATCAACAATTTTACTTTGGTTTGTCCAATGACGATCCCAGGGCTTATATCTCACATATATGGCTGATGAACCTTAGGAGAGTGATGAAGATCATGTAAGATAGCTTTGGAAAGGTCATAGGTTCCTGAGAGGGATTGGCGGCAACCTGTGATGCCTTCCCAAATCTCTTCATCACACTCATGCCCACGTAACTAAAGTCAGCTGACTTAGCAGAGTGGATGAGTCAATAGTAAAAGATGCTGTGAGGAGCAGAGAGACGGTCGACAGAATTCAGAGCAAAAATAAACTCCTTTGCGTAGAGAGATGCAAAGGAAGTGAATCCATCTGAAGAGACGACAACACAGCTGTAAGCAAAGAAATGAAAGCAAAGCAGAGACAGAGGGAACAGCAAGGAGTCTCTCCCTGTCACAACTCCCAACCGGAGATGGCAAATTCTACTTTGTTTTTGTTTTTTTTTTTTAG